>PVIA01008719.1:0-68711 GCA_004024845.1 Tonatia bakeri
TTTGCACAGTTTGAAAAATATCTTTTAATCATTTTGGAAATCACAGTGAGGTGCTCAATGGATTCATCTATCAGAACTGGGTAGGTATTGTTGAGAGACAGAAGTGTGCCTTGTACTCTTTTTAAGCCCAGATGTGTCTTTTCTGAGCTGTCCTAGGTGAAGCCAAAGCACCAAGAGTTATTTATTCTTCTTTTATCATTTTCATTTTCCTCTCTATTAATTTTGTGTTTCTGCTTTGTTTTTGGTTCATTTACAGTTGATAACAGTTATAGATATTTCCATTCCAAAAGACAGAATGTAGAAGGAAGAACGGAGTCTCTGATCCAAGGAATTTCAATATCCAAGCGGGCAAACCTTCCTATCTTCAAGGCCTGGGAATAATCCTTGGTGACTTGAGGCTCCTCCTTCTGATCCCATGACTTTACCTGGGTCCATAGCTCTGACCTTCTAGGTTCTGCCTTCAGAATCATCTTTCCTTTAATTTGAATTGAGCATGTTTGCAGCTGAGTGATTTATCAGCCTGTTTTCTGCTTGTCAACACTTGGGAGTTCCACAGACTTCTGTCATTTCACTCTCTGTCTATCCTTTCAGTTAAATGTTTCTGATGATTTAACATATGCAAACAGCTTGCAGCGTCTCATGTATGACATGGGCATTGATGTCCTTACACAAGAGGCTCATTCACAGATCCCTCCTGGAAAACCCCATCTTTATTTATTGCCAGTACACATAAATGGTGCAAGCTGTGGGGTTATGGGCAGAACACGGACAGCATCTGCTACACTCTGAAATGTATTTTATATGCTTTCATTATAAAGTCTTTTCCTTCCTCCTTACCCCCTGTCTACTTTTCCTTCTTTTATTGAACAAATGTTTATTGTGCAGCTTACCTGGTATCAAGCCCCAAGTTAGATGCTGAATGTTCAGTGTTAAACAAAGCAGACATTAATTGTCTCATCCAATGGAAAATCCAGTCTAGTGACAAAGATGAATGTTAAACAAATACTAAAATAAAGATGTAATTCCAAACTGTCATATATGGTCCAAAGCAGAGTTCATCAACTTTAGCAGTGTTGACATTTTGGACTGGACAAATCTTTGCTATTGGGCAGGTGGGTTGTGTGGCATAGGTTTTTAGCAATATCCTTGGCCTCTATCTGGTCGATGATATCAATAATAGCACCCTCCAATAGTGATGCCGCAAAATATCTCAAGACATTGTCAAATGTCTCCTGGAGGGTATAATTATACTCTACTGAGAACCACATTACATTTTAAAAAGTATATTACAAATCAACTGTTTTAAGATACAATGAAGAGATGTAACTTGGAATCAAGTTATCCTCTGAGGAAAGGTCTTTGAAACTGAGAACTGGCACAAGAATAGAAAATGAGGCTGAGAAGTGTTAAGAGAAAGATCATTCCAGAAGATGGAATAGGCAATTAATTCTCTAAAGTCACAAAGTACTTGGTATAATTGAATATGAGTACAAGAAAGATGGGAGGAGGGACTTGTAGTAACATTGTATCTTCCCATGAACAATGAAGAATCTGGACTTTTTAAAAGAGATGTCATGGTAGTTGGATCCATCGTTCAAATCTGGATGGGTTTATATTTAACCCATATTAACCAATGATAAATAATTAACCAATGATAAAAATAGAAAAGGTTCTAAGAGAGCAAGGAAGTACAGGATGAACAGTTGTAGTACTGTGTAGTGACTTGTTTGCAGAAGTGGTCACAAGTATATCATTATCTGAATCTGTTCCATATATTCACATTTAATTTAAAAAAAAATCAACAAGCATTTATTCAAAGTCTACTATGTAGTATATTGTTCCATATTCTGTAGGGATATATTGAAAAAAATTTTAAAACACAGTTTACATTCAATACCATTCCACACCCCTGTCACATATAATAGCAAAGTGGCCAGAAAAACCATGCACTTTACAGAGTGTACCCCTGATGCCTCAAGCACCCACTTGGCCCCATACCCTGTTAGATTGATGTTATTGATTATATTCTCCATGCTGCAACTTTTTATCTGTTAATCATGATCAATAGTACATTCTGAACTGAATCACTGACAGAAAAATAAGTGCAAAAATGGAGGGGAATGGATAAAAAGTCCTCTGATATATTTATAGAACTGAGTACCACTCTCCAATAAAAAAACAATTACCTAGTGATATGTGGATTAACATGGATGAGTCTTAAACATTTCTTACTGTGTGAAAAAATTAAGTACATACTCATACTATGTGATTACATTTATATAAAATTGCAGAACAGGCAAAACTAACCCATGGTAAGAGAAATCAGAAGAAAAGTTGCCTGTGGAATGGGTGATTGACTGGCAAGTGTCATAAAGAAACATTTCAGTAGATACAAAAAATCTAACTCATTTTTAAAAGTTTGAAAAAGTGAAAGATGACTAAGAATGGTATCCACTTGCCAAAGTCATTCTAATTATAACAGGGATGTCAATAACTTGGGATTGAGGTGGAACTCATTTTTTGATTCACAGATACACAGATGGTAACCATTTATATGTTTCAGAAGTTATTTCACATTTACTTATAATTTGACTTATTTTGCATTTTGTCACTAGAATGGACACCAGAAAGGAAAGTTAATATATCTAGAGAATTCATGATATACCAAATACTGTGTTATATGCTACATATGTTACTTAATCTCAGATTTAAAGGAATTACATAATTTGTCCAGGTTTACACAGAGTATACCTTATAACTATACACTCCATATGTTTAACCTCAAATTTTAGTTCCTCCCAACGTTAATATGGCTAGCTTTTTGTCCACAAAAGACTCAAAGAAACTACCATAATCACAAATTGTCATTGTAAAGGAGCTTGTCTTTTGAGTGTGGCTTAAAGGATATGATTGGAATCTTGGTAAAACTTAAACGTTTGGCTAGGTTGAGCCAGCCCTTGAAGCAGGTATATTAAACAAAACCCAATTTACCATACTGGTGATAGTTCTTGGGGTATTTTTCCATAACAGATCAACAAGAAAAGCCTCTGTATTGTTTGTATATGAGCCTAAACAGGTTGTTTGCAGCTTATCTTTATTATAACCATGCAGCTTGGTCATTATAGATTACTGCCCATGTTTTGGATCTTTCTCTCAGTAGTATGTATGTGAAAGTCTGCACATACTGAACCTAGGAAAAATCATTGCAGGAAGCCATCAGCGCAATAGCTGCTAACAGTCAGCAAAGCATGAACTTCTCCCTTTTTGACTAGCACCAAATTTACCATTTGACCTAAAAAAATGTTTGGCCCTATTCCACCGTGAATTATACTCTCAGCAACTTTAATAAATTGAAGTGAGCCCTGGCTGGTGTAGCTCAGTGGATTGAGTGTGGGCTGTGAACCAAAGCATCGCAGGTTTGATTCCCAGCCAGGGCACATGCCTGGGATGCAGGCCACAGCCCCCAGCAACCGCACATTGATGTTTCTCTCTCTCTCTCTCTTTCTCCCTCCCTTCCCTCTCCAAAAAAATAAATAAAATCTTTAAAAAAAGATATCCTTTAAAAAACAATTAAAAATATTTTTTTAAATTGAAGTGATACTAAAAATAGAGTGTTATGTTTTAGTGTGTCTTTGGTCATTAGTAAATATGATTTAATTTGAAAAATAAAAGCTTTTCTCACGCAATGACATGAGACTTTGCAAGTATTCGCAGAAATCGTGCATTTTGACATGTAAACCAAAAAGAGTTAAAATGACAGTTTCAAATTCAGCCATTTTGAACAACAACAAAAAAACCCCTCATGTATCATGCCTATTATCCTAAAATGACCTTATTTTTAAAATTTTCTTTGTATTCTTTATAAAGTATCCTCTGCTGGTTAAATGTGCAGGCTCTGTTCCATACGTGCTATCAGCTCTTAGTAAACAAGTGAAGACCAGATAAGATGCCCTGCAAGATGACCACCCAAGTGGAAATAATAATATGAACTGCAGCATAAAATTTCTTTCTGAAATTTAATTGACAACCACACACACTTTTTAAAAATTAAAAACCATAATGACTTCCCTAAAATCTCAAGGCTTATGTTTTCACTTTGGCTATTGATTTAGCATGCTATGGTTCTCTTTCTTTGTTTTCCAAATGAGTGGCTTTTTTACACAACTCTTAGCTTATTCAGTGTCTCAAGTCACAGTGATAATAAAGTATGTAATAGGGTGTGGGAGTTTCCCATAATGTTGGTCATCACTGAGCTTGAAGTGGCCCCTGTCATTGAAGTTGAAAAGCTCGGCTTCCTGAAGTAATTTATTACAGACATTAGGCTGACAAGTCAGAGAAGGTAATATAGCAAGCAAAAATACATGCCTCACTTTTCCAAAAGCAATTTATGCTCAACTGTAAGACAGAATTTAAGATGGAAAATCCCATTACAGTTTATTTTGCTGCTTAAGCCAGAGCAGCATTGCTTTTTTGCTCAGAATTTATGCATTTAGCATAGTCATTAAAATATAGAGAAAATAGTGTCTGCTAGATGAAAACAAAAAAAAGTTAGAGGCAAAAGAAAATAACCAGATATTGACTGCTAGGAAAATATTTCTCTTGGTTATCAATGGCTATCTCAACACATATTATTTCTTAACATACATGGACTTTTTCACAAATATTTAAAGGTTCTATCTTATGAAATGCTTTAACTAAGCAGATGATTCAGTGACACATTAACTCCATTTTTCCCTACTATATCATAACTATCTTTATTGTGCTTGTAATATTATATGCTACATGACAATAACATTCCAGCTTCTCTCACATGCACATGGACAACATATTTTAAGTACACTTTGGTAGAATATAAATGTTATTTTATTTTATTTTATTTTATTTTATATTTAATATTTGAGATGTTGTTTAGGAACTGACTGTCATGTTATTTTAATTTTCTCCACCACGTGCTAAAGAAATGTTACATTTCTGTTTGAATAAGTCAGATTGTTCCACAATAAATTTTAATATTGTCTAACCAACACAGACAACTAAACTTTTTTAAGTATTTTTTTATTATTGTTCAAGTGAATTTATCAACATTTTTCCCCCAACACACCCACCACCCCACCCATCCCCACCTCCCACCCACAAGCTATCACCATTGGCTTTGTCCATATGTCCTTTATACATTTTCCTTGATGGTTCTTCCTCTATTATCCCTCTTCCTCCACCTCTCTGATTACTGTCAGTTTGTTTTTTATATTAATATCTCTGGTTATATTTTGCTTGCTTGATTCTTTTGTTGATTAGCTTCCACTTATAAGTGAGAACATATGGAACATATGGTCTTTTGTCTTTCACTGCCTGGCTTATTTCACTTAGCTTAATGATCTCCAGTTCCATCCTTACTGGTGCAAAGGGTAGGAGCTCCTTTTTTTCTGCTGCATAGAATTCCATTGTATAAATACATCATATTTCTTTTATCCTCTCATTTACTGATGGGCATTTAGGTTGCTTCCAGTATTTGGCTATTGTAAATTGTGCTGCTATGAACATTGGGGTGCATAGTTTTTTTTGAATTGGTGTTTCAGGATTCTTAGGGTATAATACCAACAATGGAATTGCCAGGTCAAAAGGCAGTTCCATTTTTAGTTTTCTGAGGAAATTCCATATTGTTTTCTACAGTGGCAGCACCAGTTTGCATTCCCACCAACAGTGTGCTAGGGTTCCCTTTTCTCCAAAACCTCTCCAACACTTGTTTGTTGATTTGTTTATGATGGCCTCTCTGATCTCTGTGAAGCAGTATCTCATCGTAGTTTTAATTTTCACCTCTGATGGCTGATGATGCTGAGCATCTTTTCATATGTCTCTGGACCCTCTGTATGTCCTCCTTGGAGAAGTGTCTGTTCAGGTCCTTTGACCATTTTTTAATTGGGTTGTATGTCTTCCTGGAGTGTAGTCATGTGAGTTCTTTATATATTTTATAGATCGACCCCTTGTCTGAGGCATCATTGGTAAATATATTTTCTCATATGGTTGGTTCCTTTTTCATTTTGCCAATGTTTTCTTTAGCTGTGCAGAAGCTTTTTAATTTGATGAGGTCCCATTTGTTTATTCTTTTTTTATGTCCCTTGCTCTAGGGGACATATCAGTGAAAATACTGTTTTGTGGAATACCTGAGATTTTCCCTGCCTATGTTCTCCTCTAGGACTTTTATGGTATTGAGACATATTTAAGCCTTTTATCCACCTTGAATTTATTTTTGGGTATGATGTAATTTGGTGGTTGAGCTTCATTTTTATGCATGTAGCTATCCAGATCTCCCAGGACCATTTGTTGAAGAGGTTATTTTTACTCCATTTTATGTTGCTGCCCCTTTTGCCAAATATCAATTGACCATAGAGACCGGGGTTTATTTCTGGGCTCTCTATTCTGTTCCATTGGTTTATGTATCTGTTCTTAGGCCAGTACCAGACTGTTTTGATTACCATAGCTTTGTAATATAGTTTGATATGAGGTATCGTGATCCCTCCTACTTTGTTCTACAGACAGCTAAACCTTGATGGCTGTAGAAATGAGATTTATGGCCCAAAGTCATACTGGATAATTCCCATATTGGTGCTGAAAAAGATAAGAGAGATATGAATTTGGGAGGTCAGGACCTAAGTTATTATTATTTTTTTCATTCTATAACTGTCAGAAGAATGATTTTGGCATGACTTCCATATCTTTGCTTTATGGAGCTCAGGATGGTTCTTGTATTTACCATAAAAAATGAACTTTTACAAAGGTACCAGATATATATGAATAAATGTTATGGACTTAGGTCAAAATGAACAAACAGTGAAATGCCTGATCATCTACCATAATTGGAATTCTCATCTTTGATAGCATCGGTTCTCAATTGGCCATCTTGACTATATCATAATATTGTCACCAAGTCATTTTATGCCATTTAACTGTAAATATTGCAAGTTGTTAGATTCTTTTTAAAAAAATCTAAATATATTCAATGACTCTGAAAGAGTTTTTCAGGCTTAGGAAACTATTTTCAGCTGGTTTCATCAATAATCAATATGATCCTCAGAACAAATGTTAGAAACACTTGCTCACTTTGAACTATTAACAAAAAACAGCTGAAAGTAAGTCACAAGAAATTATATATTTTTCAATTATATACAATATTGAAACCCTTTGCCACTCTAATTTTTAAAATATATTCCAGTCATACTACTATCATTTGAAGCATCCCTTCTTCTCAGGTGTCTTCATTTTCTTTAGGCTTCCAAAATGCTCTTCTTACCTCCTTTACATCTATTTAAATTCTATTTTTCAAGGTTTGCATCCTATTTGATAATGTCAATGTAATGTTAGATGATCAGTAAAGCATAGAGGTCTCTATTCTGTCATAAATTTCTGTAACACTTTATATACCAAGAGGTTATTTTTAATTACTTAGAGATAAATTGACTTGTTTTATATATGTATGTATGTATGTATGCCTGTATGTATGCATATATGTACATATTTACTTACTGAGTAAATGATTACTATTTGGCTTATAGTTCTGAGTTTTAACAAAGGTACAGATTCCTGTAACCACCACCACCACCACAATAGAGATACATAAAATTCATTCACTGCTAAAAACTCCTCTGTGTTGCACATTTGTCATCAAATGTTCCTCTCATCCTTAGTCTCTGATAGTCACTGATCTGTTCTTAATTTCTAAATTTTGCTTTGTTTAGAATGTCATATATATGGAATTATACAGCACATAATATTTTGAGACTATCTTCTTTCACTTATCATAATGCCTTTAAGATTCATCCAAGTTGTTGCTGGTATCAATGGTTTGTTCTTTTTTCTTTTATGAGTAGGTATTTCATTACATGGGTTTGCCATGGTTTATTAACTATTCAGGCCTTCAAGGACTTCTGTAATTTCTTCATGTTTTGGCAATTATAAATAGAGTTGCTGTAATCATTTGTGTATAGGCTTTTGTGTAAACATTTTCATTTTCTTGGAAAAAATATCTAGGTGAGAGTGCTGGACAGGGCTATGCTGAGACATATTACAACCAGACAAATAAAGGAAAATTAGCAACACTGATTCTTTCTCTAATTCAAATATGTATATATTTTTGTTCATGGATATTTGCATTAGTTTTTATATTTTACAATATTACACTAAAATAATATTGATCTTGATTACTGAGTTTATTTTTTATACTCATTGGAGGATATGTTTATTGATTCCAGAGAAAGAAAGGAGAGAGATTGAGAGAGAGAGATTGAGACAGAGAGAGGGAGAGAGAGAGATGGGGAGAGAGAGAGAGAGAAAGAGAGAGAGAGAGAGAGAGAGAGAGAGAGAGAGAGAGAGAGAGAGAGAGAGAGACATCAATCAGTTATCTTCTGTATGTGCCAGGAACAGATATCAAACCAGCAACCTAGTTATTTGCCCTGACTGGAATTGAACCCTCAACCTTTTGGTGTATGTGACTGTGGTCCAACCAACTGAACCACCTGACTAGGGCTGATTACTGAGTTTTCTGACATGACCTTATATTTTGTTCTTTAGGTGAATGCCTCAGTTCCTTTACTATAATTTCGATGTTATTTCTGGTAAATTTACATTTAATTTTATGAAAAACTGTTATCCAGAATGCCTGTGCTATTTTGCATTCTCATGATTAATATGTGAAAATTCCAGCTTTTCCACATCATTCCCAGTACTTGATACTGTCAGTTATATAGATGATAATGTTGATGATTATAATTATGATTTTAGGCAGTTTATGTTATAGACCTAATCATATTTTTTATTTTTTCTTGAACCAATTTTAGTAGTTTGAGTCTTTCTAGAAGTTTGTTTATCTTAGTTAAATTATAAAATTTGTTGTTATACAATTATTTATAGTAAAATCCTTTTTATTTATTCAAGGTTGATCATATTGCCCACTCACTTAACTCCAGATTTTAGCAAGTAGAATCTTCCTTATTTTTCCCTTTGGTCAGTGTAGCTAAATGTTCATCAATAACTTGATTTATTGTTCAAAGAACCTATTTTTGTTTTTATTGACATTTTTTCTATTGCTTTTCCATCTTTCATTTTATTCATTTTCATTCTAATATTTAATTATTTCCTTATGTTAGTTTTAGGTTTAAGTTGCTCTTCTTTTCCTAGGTCCTTAGGGTGCAAATTTAGAGTATCAATTTGAGATATTTCTATTTTTTAACATAGATAATTTTTAGTTACAGTGATAAATTTCTATCTAAGTACTGCTTTTGTAGCATACCTTAAATTTAGTGAGTTCTGTTTTCATTTTCATTTATCTCAAAGTATTTTATAATTCATTTTTGATTTATTCTTAAGCCTAACAGTTATTTAAGATTGTGTGGTAAATTTCACATATTTGTCTATCATACATTTTCTTTTGTTATTTATTTTTAACTGCATTCCATTGTGTTCGAAGAGCATACTCTGTGATATTTGTATTCTTTTACATTTATTATGGCTTGTGTTATAGCGTAGCATGTCATCTATTTCATAGAATGTTTCATATGCAGTTGAAATGAATATGTAGTCTGCTGCTGTTGAATGGAGAGATCTACAGATGTTGGTTGGGTCAAGTTGGCTTACTGTGTGGTTCTATTTCCTTTCTGATCTTCTAATTGTTCCATCCATTATTTAAAATGGGGCATTATAGTATGATTTTGATAATATTCTTCATTCATTTGTTCAATAAAGAATTACTATGCCAGTTTCTTGTTCCAGTCTTCTGTGCCCATAAGGCCACCTTTGCAATTACAGCAAATATCTCTTGCTGTCATATTTTCATATTTATTTCTCTCACTGACAGGATTCTTAGCTGCTAGAGCATAAGACCCAATACCTAGCAGAGGAAATGATACATGTTAGAATTTGGGAAATGCTGATTATGAATACATAAATGAAATCATGAAAATAGATAAAAAAGATCATTCTTGAGGACTACCTTGATCAGTATTTTAAAATCACAAAAGAAAGAAAACATACATATATAATCTATATGGTTTATAACTTTTTAAATGTGTTTGATGTCTTCCTGTTTTAGGGATTCACTGTCTACCTGGGTACTTACTGATTTTTATATTAAAATATTTTAAACTGTAAATTTAAAATGGCCATTTAGAAATGTGGGAAGACTGTAAGTGAATAAGATATTTTTGTACGTAGAAAATCTTAATAGCAAAATGAACATGTGATCAGCTTTCAAAATGTATGCTTTTAGGAGAACAACAGAAATGAAGCAATTTCAATGGTGGGATGAAATTTGCTGACAGTTATTATGATAGCTCTGTGGAACACTAATATTTCTTCAAAAGGTATAATCAAGTCTGAGTCATTGTGGTTACCCCTGATAAAAGAGAGACCATGATAGAAGACTAAGATATCTCTAATGTTAAGAAAAATAAAAATCATTTTTCTATTTCATAAGTATTAGAAGTTATTTATCTTTGCCTTTATTAGAAAACAGGATATAAATATTGTTTTAGATAATAGGAGAAATTATGTTAATTAAAATCTTTTTTAAAGATTTTATTTATTTATTTTTAGAGAAGGGAGGGAGGGAGAGAGAGAGAGAGAGAAACATCAATGTGCGGTTGCTGGGAGACATGGCCTGCAACCTAGGCATGTGCCCTGACTAGGGAATCGAACCTGCGATGCCTGGTTCGAAGCCCGCGCTCAATCCACTGAGCTACACCAGCCAGGGCTGTTAATTAAAATCTTTTATTTATTTATTTAGAAAGAGAGGAAGGTAAGTAAAAAGGGAGGAAGAGAAACATCCATTCAAAAAAGAAACATCCATTGGTTGCCTCACATACACACTCCAACCGGAGACCTGACTTGCAACCCAGGCATGTGCTCTGACTGGGAATTGAACTGGTGACTTTTTGTTTTCCAGGAGAATACCCAGCCAACTGAACCACACTGCCCAGGGTTTAATTGTTAATTAAAAAAATACATTGGGTCAATTCACACCACATGTGGCAAAAGCATATGATTTTTCTAAAAAATAATGGATATATTTAGAACATGCAAAATATATGAATAGATAAAAGACGTTTTATATGTTTTTTTTTTTTTTTTTGGTGTGGTAACAAGACTCGATTTGTTTGTGTTAAGAAATAGGAAAAGCAATTACATTATAGGTCACTTGGCAGGACACAAGGCTTTATGCCAATGATAAAAAATGTCAGGAAGCAAGACAGAGCAGTGATAATTATTATCCGTATTGGTCTCCTTGCTTAAATTAACTGACTCACTGATGGGTTTATGCTCAGAATGGTCACTACTTTCTGAAGTTAGTTCTAATCCATAAGGAAGAAGTTAATCATGTGGAAATCAAAGCTGGATATTTTGAAGCCTGTAACTACAACACTGCTGCTCAGAGATATATCAATAATTGATCAATTCCAAATTTTATATTGTAAGATGGTCACTGAAAATTTCTAGGGTATCTAGAAATGTAATAAGCAGAAAAAGAGATATAAAAATCACCTCATCCAGATAATGCAAAAGCAAAAATAAAAAAAAATAAAATAAAAACAAAAACAAAACAAAACCCTAAAAAACAAAGATTGTTCTGTGTGCTGAATTTTCAAATCTAAGAAACAGTGTGACCACTCCATTCAATAATGGATCAGGTTGCTTTCAGTCATTAATTATTTCATTTTATCTTTCATTCAATGTATTAAGTATACTTCATACAAAAAAATGTGCAATTTTAACTGTGGTAACTTGTTCAATCGTGGTATCCCTAGCAATCAGTACAGTGCCAAGCATGTAAGAGATTCTTAGTAAGTATACTTGGAAAGAGTGAAAATCCCCAAGCACTTTTGTTCCTACAGTAACAAACAAGTTGGTGATGCCTTCAGTAATTGTTGAATGTAAATCTGCCTTGAAGTACACTTAGGTAAAAAGAGAGCCTTGGGATATTTCTTGGGTTTCTGGGGATTGCTGGCATATATAAGTAATTAGTACTTCTAATCAGATAATTTTTTGAAGCTTTTAAAAACATTTAAAAAAGAACAGCCATATGTTTGCTTTATGTTGTGGCAATCCTTATCCTTATTTACTGGATAAAGCCATTACACCTACATAATTTTCATATATGGAGTCCTTTTAAAGTAAATTGTTTATTGTAAACAAAAGGATTTTACTGATTGGGTTAATCAGCTCCAAAGAAACAGTTATGGGCATGAACTCCTCTGCTAATTAATGAAACATTCTCCTCAATTTTCCTAGTTTGGTCAGGTTGAAAATATTTCCTTTGTAATCAGGAGCACAACAATGAATTTCTGCTGATTTGGTAAGCAGCACACTGTGCTATCCTACATGTTTACTCTGAGAAATGTGTCTCTTGGGTAGGAAATTGATTTTCTTTCATTTAATTCTGTGTGTTCATCTGGACTACATAGCACTTGGAGTTTGCCCAAAGCCTTTGCTACTAGGAGTCTATTTTAGATGCTCACCATTACAAGTTTCTAGTGTAGGTGAAAATTAACTAAACACATTTCGGATATATTCCACCTAAAATATAATAAATTAAACTGATTTCATAGCTTTTGTGGGCCTTTAAACAAGTAAATTTTTTATTCTTTCTTGGTTGTAGAAAATAGACCATAGAGTTCAGAGTAATTGAACTATTATATTTGTGCCCTTGTTAATTAATCATCCTGTAATATCATCTTGCGTGTAATTTGATGAAACACAGTAACCAAATAATTTCTATTAAAATAAAACGATTCCATCCTCCATTGCCTCACTTGTGATTGCTTTTGACAGATACAATTAAATAATTCAATCACCAGTTGTAAGAGATTACAATCAAGACAAGTCTTAAAATTCTGGATAATGCTCACAAAGGAAAACTCTCAATAAATATCTAAAATGAAATGTATGAGTCCTCTGCAAGAATGCCACAATGATTATTTCTGTCTAAATTGAACAAAAATTCATTAGTCTAATTTGGCTTTAAATTTGATCTGAAACTCTGCCTACAGTTAATTAACTGGAGATGTAAAACAGTCCCACGTTCAGGGTCAGAAAGAGGGTAAGGAAGAACAGGAGTATGTCACATCTTACTAAATACACAATTTAATTCAGATGCCAGTAAGACTTTCAGTTTGGGGGGTATCGTCCTAGTTTTGGTAGACTCTAGTGCAGTAGTAGTAGTAGTAGTAATGTTAATATTTTGCATATACGCTTAACATTCTATTCCCCAGAATGAAACTGATAATATTGAATCTAAGTCTTGCTCAGCTTCTCAGAGTAATACATTTGGAGCGCAAGCTTTGCTTTCTTTGTTCCCCTACATTTATTCATTTACTCACAACCCAATTCCAAGTTGACTCCTAGGCTGCCTTTCTATTTTCCCTAGGCCTTTAGAGAACACTAAGATAATTACAGATTAATTTCTGCATATTAGCAGTTGGTTTAATTTTGTATTTTCACTGTGTGTCTTGATGTTTTTAATGTCTTTGTGGTTATTTGGCTATGGTTACTATGAGAAAATATGTAGCATATGATGCAGTTTCCCATATAATAAGGTCTGCTTACTTATGCCCTGAAATTTAGAGAGAGAGAGAATCAAAGAGGAAAGTGTATCAAAATATTTGTACAGAGAAAATGAAGAAGCAATACTTTTATTTTACATGTACTTAATGACTGAGTTTATTTCTAATTAATATCCTTAATATAATATTAGGTGTTTGTTTCAAATTAGAAGCAGCTTTTATCTTTTAATCAAGAATGCTTCTGCAAGTGTTAATTTTAAAAACAGCCTCAAAAGAAATATGAAATTGACCTACTTCATTAATTTTCAATAAACATTTTCCTACAGGAATGAATGCAGTTATCAGGAATTCTATAATATATGTCAAATGAATTTAAAATATTAAATAAAATTGATTCTTCTGCACTGAACCCTGAAAAATATGAAATAAAATTTGATTCTTCTGCCCTTAGCCTCTTATATTGAATGAATTACTTAGAATTAACAAGTAACCCAAAAATGTCAATATAATATTTAATAAAGATTTTAATCTTGTATAACCCTGGCTCTGAGAATATAATAATGCAAACCTTGTACATATTGATACTGGTGGATTTAAAAACATATTTAATAGCAAATAGAATTTTCTTCATTAAATGCGTTGGATTTGTAGGTTTGGGGTACATTTTAATGACTGAAGTTCTCTCATACAGGTGCAGTCACATATTGGTCATGTCCACAGTTATCTTAATATTTGACTAAGTGGGACATTCAAAATGACTAACTCTCATGACTGGTGGTTTATGCTGGCTGTGGGTTGGCAGCTCAGCTTGTGCTGTCAACAGAAGTGCATATGTGCAATTTCTCTGTTATGCAGTTCCAATGTAGTTAGATTTTCTACATGATCTTTGGCTTCCCATAGAGTGTGTATCCCAAGATAACCAGGTGGAAGGTAGTAGAGCATTTTCTGACCTAGAGGACAGAAGTTAGGCAACATCCCTTAAGCCACATTCTATAGGTTACTATTGAGAAACAGAACACAGGGACCACCTTTCAAAGAGAAACATGTTAAAAGATGTGTACATAATCACCCTGGCTAGTGTAGCTCAGTGGATTGAGCTTGGGCTGCAAACCAAAGCATTGCAGGTTCGATTCCTGGTCAAGGCACATGCCTGGGTTGCAGACTATGATGTTTCTCTCTCTCGCTCTTTCTCCCTCCCTTCCCTCTCTAAAAATAAATAAATAAAATCTTTTTTTTTTAAGATGTGTACATAATCTAATGATATAAATAAGTTGCCAAATATATCCAACTTACTTTTTGCCTTGGGGAAGATATTCCAAAGTAGGTATTTGAAACCTCAATCACTCTGAAAACTAGTGAGGAGTGTATGAGAGAGATACTGGATGACGTGAGAACATAGGCTAACCTAATCATATTCAGGATTTGATTAGCTTCCCCTTGAACCAAATCAACATCTCTCTTTTCCTCGGGGATCCAGAAGAAAATAAGTTGTGATGAGGAAACCCCCCACACTCTGATGGTTACACACTTTTCTTGTTTACTGGGCATTCAGGGAGGGAAACAGGATAAGAAAATAGTGTGTGAGAGCCATGTGGTGGTGGCTAGTCTGTCTCCTAAATTAAATAATGTATAAAACATCAAAGTACCCAGGAGAAGAGGTGAGAGAAGGGGTAGAGAAAGGCTGTTTTAAGAAATACACTCATTTTTATATGTTTTCATTATAAAAAGGATCAAAGTTTGTCAAGGGAAAATTTTAGACATAATGATTCAGGACTGTGATGTGTTCTGAAGAGTGAGGATAAACAGATAATAGAATCTAAAGTATGAAAATAGTCCATGTACTATTGTTAACAATTATCTTATAATGAAAAGGTACTGAAAATAATCTGTTTCTAGTAAAAGTCAGAGCTGTGTCAAATTAATGATATGAGACTGCTTACATGATTAGTCATAATCACTACAGTTTTCTTATTCTCTTGTCTTCCCTACATGTGCACCATGCAATTATAATAATAAATTTTTGTAGCATGCTTACTAGATGTTTATCATATATAATCATTTAGTTTAATTTTTATAATAAGACTATAAAGTATATATTCTCTTCAATTTACTGTAACACACACCCACACTAGCATACATTTGTACTTACACAATCACAGTGAAGAATGAAGTAAGTTATTAGATGTGGCAGTTTGTAGTTTGCCGGCTGTCCATTTAGGTACAATTCCTGAGCTCTTGCCTCTCCTTTATTAAAGAGAATCAGAGCCAGACATCAGTTAAAGCAGCAAAGGCAGATTTTAGTGAGAAGCTATTGCAATAGAGGAAAAGATACTTCACCATAGAACTGAGTTCAAATGCAAATATAAGGACAAGTGGGAATTCATAAACAAAGAGCAATGTGAGGGGAGCAGTAGATGGAAAGTTAGCAAGAGAATAAGGCTAGAAGAATTTTCATTAAATTGACTTAACAGAATTCTTACTGAAGGCAGGGTGATCAGATATTAATGGTGGGGCATTCACCATAAACTAACTTAGCAAGACTTTTACTAGGATCAGAATTGGCAGATCAGAAAGGATGGAAGTGGAAGCCCAAGGTCAAATCCTAGCTGAGAAGAGGTTGCAGGGGAGTCTGTCTAAAATCTGTTCAAGGAGAGAGTCTTTTTCACCTCCCTCTAGGTACATTTCAACAGAGACACCCTTATTTACATCTGTACTCCAGTTTGGTGTTCTGTGAATTTCAGATTCAGGCATTTCAATCTGTGGTAGACTAAATAACAGATCTGCCAGCTATATTTTCCATTCCAAAAGTTCTGAGGAAGCTATTAAACATTCCTGTTCCATCAGAGTTATCTTCAACATTAGCTTTGGCAGATGTTGGCAGAATGGGTATCCTACTGGGCAGCATAATTTAAGGAATACCACATTCAGAAATAATAATTTCTATAAATACCAGTCATCACACACTGGGTTCTAAAATTTTATCAGAGTGTCATCTTTTTGTGTTAAAGTTTATTTTTGAAACCTGCTATCCTATTTTTTTCTACAGTCACCCCCCCCCCAAAGCATACACAACCCTTTAGTATTTAAACAGAAAAGCTGCCCTGGCTGTTGTGGCTCAGTAGATTAAGCACCGGCCAGTGAACCAAAGGGTCACCAGTTTGATTCCCAGTCAGCGCACATGCCTGGGTTGCAGGTCAGGTTCCCAGCATGGGGCATGTGAGAGGCAACCACATATTGATGTTTCTCTCCCTCACTTTTTCCTTCCCTTCCCCTCTGTCTTAAAATGCATAAAATAAAAAAAAATAGAAAAGCTTTATTTCATCTATTTTATTCATTTATGCTTCCATATAACTTATTTGAGCAAAGGAGTCCATGGCTAAAAACGTAAATCAATAAAACAGATGTTTTACACATGATTAAGTAAAAAAGGAGACTCTCCTGGAAGACATGCCAACCTCAATTAAAATGGACTTGTTAGGCTCTGGCTGGTTTAGCTCAGTGGGTTGAGTGTGGGTCTGCGAACGAAAGGGTAGCTGGTTTGAATCCCAATCTAAGGCACATACATGTCTCAGTTGCAGGCTATGTCCCCAGTAGGATATGTATGAGAGGCAACCACACATTAATGTTTCTCTCCCTCTCTTTCTCCCTCCCTTCCCTTCTCTCTAAAAATAAATAAATAAAATATTTAAAAAATAAAATAAAATAGACTTGTTAGGGTTATGGAAAAATAACTCTGGTGTAGATGTGAATAGAACTTTACAAATTTGAAAAGGTTATATAGTTGATACAGTACCAACAAAAGGCAAGAAAGTGCATGAGCTTTGGAACTAGGTCCAGCGTTTTTCAACCAGGGGCCTAATATTCCTCTTAAAGGGCATTTAAAAATCCATGGGGGTTGGGATGTTTGGTGGATATTACAGATACTTAAAGCCTCATAAAAGGGTTATTAAATCTCCTGCCATTTCCAAGACGCCACAGATCACTGGGCCTAGTGTTGGGCAGGTAATTTCTCATTACTGACACTCTCCATTATTCATTGTCCTTACCCAATGCCAGCTTTGAGGCTCATGTCATCCAAATATCCTACCTCTACTCTTTCTTGATATAATTATTTTAAAGACATGGTAGCAGCTCCCTCTTAAGAAGTAGTTCAATATCACTCTTTCCTGCACCATTCCTTGCATGGTTCTTCACAACTTCAATATCCACTCAAATGAAGCTTCCAGTGTCATTACTTCTTGGGTTGTTCTGCTCTTTTCACACTTTCAGTAAAAGACCAAGTCTTACTCCTCATCTCACGTTGCTCATGTGCATCATTTGGTGCAGTTCACCTCTCTTTTTCCTTTGAAACAATGCCCTCACATCACCCTCAGAACATCTTACTTTATTAGATCTCCTCTTTTGTTACTGGCCGCTCTTTCTCAGATTCATTCATTCACTTATGCTTGCTCATTTCCCTAATCTTTAAAAAAAATTATATTTTATTGATTGCCCCAGAATTTGATTTCAGACTTTTCTTCTATCCACACACCCTCTCTAGGTGATTTTAGCAGTCTAATGATTTTACCATCTATGCTCTAAAGAAACCAAAATTGTATTTCCAATGGAGGCCTCTTCCCTAAATTTTCCTGACTCATATAACCAATTATGTAGTCAACATCACTATTTGTATACTAATATTCATCTTTATCATAACATCTCCTCAAATTCTTGAATTTCTTCCAAAAGTGATCCTTTCTGAAGTTTTCTCACTCAGTAAATGACAATTTTAATCTTGCATTCTTTCAGGTCAAGAAACTTTGAGCAAATTTTGATTCTGCTGTTTCTGTTGCACTCCTCCTCTGATCCATTAGCAAATTTGTCAATACAGCCTACAGAATATAAACAAAATCCAGTGCTTTTCACCATTGCTACTACTGCTATCTTGAGTTAAGCCACCAAAATCTTCAGCCTGATTACTGTATAGTTTCTTTACTAGTCTCTTTTTACCTTTTCCAACTATAGTCTATCCTCAGAATAGTCAGAGTGATTCTTTTTTTCTATTTAATAAAGTTTTATTTTTCAAAATGCACAGCTGTTGGGACTTGTTGTTCATCCATCTTCACCAGAAGCTGGCGCATCCCCACCTTTGGTGTTTCTGGTTAAGTAACTTGAGCTCTAAGCTTTGAAACTAGTTGATATGCCCTTTACTAAGGAGGTTTTGAAGTGCTACCCTGGCCAAGAAACTGCACATCTGTCTCTCAGAGTCAACAGCTGGGGTTATAAACTTACAGTTGGGAACTTTTTTACAGTGGTCATATGTTGCTTTGTCAAAAAAGACTAGGTTATTGAGTTTGTCCTGAACTTTGCATTTGGATCATTTCTTTTCAGCCTTGCCCCCAGATATGTCTTTCTTGGGTGACTTTCCAGCATCTTTCTTCTTGTTGTCCTTGGGCAGCACAGCAAAGCTCAGAGAGCAGCTCCTAGCATTGCAGCCTGGCTAAGATGTTGGACAAATGAAAGCCAGAGTGATTCCTTTGAAGTATAAGTTTTCACCATTTGTTAGACCAGTCAGCCTCATAGATTCTTTTTTTTTTTTTGGTGAGTTCCTAAAATCCTTATTTTCTGCAGTATTCATTTAGTTGTTGATACATGCTTTCTTTTCAAATTGTAATTGGTTTTGTTTTTATAGGTATTTGTCTATGTGGCTCATTTTCCCAAGTAGATTATCAGGTACTTCATAGAGGAACCATTTGTTACACTCATTTGTATCCCCCATTAGAGATATATAATAAACATAGGAACTTAGTATGTTTGCCAAATAAAATAAATAATTGGAGGTAAATATGGCCTTAATATTGTAGGTTGAGATGTCTTATGTTCTTGAAATTCTAATATTGTGAACATCACTCTAGTATATAATTTTCCCCATAAAGAATGGTAACATGTAAGAAAATTAAAATCAATCTCTTAAAACTCTCAATGATTCTGTAATTATAGAGTACATTTTGTGTAAATCTATTGAAATAAATGTGCTACTACGATACCCATCTTTCTGCATATTATAACTTATGTTAAAGATGAACTTAGCTGATTATAACAAAATGGAAATAATAATGATAACGGAATACCTGCTGAGTGCCTTTCAAATTGTATTTCTTCTGAAAGTTACACATTTCCTGAACTTCAATTAAAATGACTCTCCAATTTTCTCTGATTAAAAAAAATTAGATGAGTATATTTTGCACAGAGCAGAGCATCCACTAAAGTCATTTTAGAAAAGCTTTTTTCTTGTTTCCCCATATAACACATAGGAGGCCCAATCACATCATAAACCACAAATTGAAACTTGCTTTAACATTGCATTCTCTAGTATTACCAGCAATTTTTTCCTTCTCAAAGACAAATTTTACCGATTACTTAATTTTTTGCCTCTCTCATCATCAACAATAACTGACATCTTTAATTTTTATAGTTTTCTTTTTTTAATTGTTATTCAAGTACAGTGGTCTCCATTTTCCCCTGCCCCACCCACCCCTACCTCCCACCCTCAATCCTACCCCTCCCACTGTCTTTGTCCATGTGTCCTTTATACATGTTCCTTGATGACCCTTCCCTTTCTTTCTCCTGTTATTTGCTTCCCTCCTCCCCTCTGCTTGCTGTCAGTTTGTTCTTTATTTCAATGTCTCTGGTTCTATTTTGCTTGCTTTCAAAATAAAATATTGGTTTTCGATTGCAAATGGGATGATATGGGACAGAACATTGTTTTTCTGGTGATGGTCAAGGACAGACCAGGCTCAGTGACTTGTTACTTTTTCCCTGTTTTTTGTAATTCAAGTCCGTGCCACTAGGAAGTTACAAACCACTCTTCTAGTGCCATATGCTTCTCATGAATGCTTGTGACTACACAAGCCGTATCTGTCAGTACAAGGAAACAAAGGTGTTTAATTAGGAAGTCCGTTTAAAAGCAAGCATTTAAAAAGATTTATCTCACAAGGGAAATCTAGATAATTATATCATTAAGCAATTAAGTCTAAACATAATAATGACAAAACTATAATAATAAATAATGCACTGTTAGCTGTTTTACAGGGACCTGGGCAAAGCCTGGATTTAGGATTACAGTTTGTTTATACATTTATAACACATCCACTGTTCTGAGTCTGGGTTCCTCCTGTTTCTTCTCTTTAGCTCTGAAAGGAAGGCATTTAGGGGATGTCTCATACATGCCATCCTCTTATCTTTCTCATACTGCATTTGTCTGACTGACATGGTTCTACCATGGACCCATGAGCTTTCGGGAAGAGCCCTTTGTCCACTAATGTTTCAGTCTTCCTCAAAGCCAGCGATGCCCCTGCTTAGACTTTCTCTTCATTTGACAGGAGGCCAGCATTCCAGTGGAGCTTTGGGAAGCTTGTGTACATGCATAATCTCAGAGTAGACAGGAGTGGGACACTGTGTTACTGCTGTTGGTAATAATATCGCCCTAAGATGTGATGACTGCTTTCACAACCAACAGGTGCTATGTGTGTTCAGGGCAAACAATCACCATATCCTGGGAGTAAATCTCTGGATCCATCAGGCCCTCTCACTAACATCAAGAGAGCCGTACTTATATATTTTGGAAATTAGCCCCTTATCAGATGTATCATTTGCAAAAATGTCTTCCCATTCATTGGGTTCCCTTTTCATTTTGTTGATGAAAATGCTTTCTTTTTCATCAAAGAGAAACAAAAAAGTTTCTTTTGTTGTGAAAAATCTTTTTAATGTGCTATAGCCCCATTTGTTACAAAACAAAGAAAAGTATTTTTCTTTGCTTTCCTTGCCTAAGGAGATATATTGGCAAAAATATTGCTATAAGAAATGTGTGAAATTTTATTGCCTATGTTGTCTTCTAAGATTTTTATGGTTTCATGACTTACATGTAAGTCTTTAATCCATTTTGAGTTTATTCTTGTATATGGTATTAGTTGGTCTAGTTTCATTTTTTTTGCATGTATCTGTTCAATTTTCCCAATACCTTCTAGTGAAGAGACTGTCTTTACCCCATCGTGTATTCTTTCCTAATTTTCAAATACTAATTGAACATAAAAGCATGAATTTATTTCTGTGCTCTCTATCCTGTTCCACTCACTGATCTATATGCCTGCTCTTGTGCCAGTACCAGGCTGTTTTGATTACTATAGCCTTGTAGTATAGTTTGATATCAAACTATAGTTTGGTATCGTAGTACAATACCTCCAGCCTTTTCATTTCTTTTTCAAGATTACTGAGGCTATTTGGAGTCTTTACTACTCAACATCAAGAAGACAAACAACATAATTTTAAAAATGGGTAAATGATTTGAATACATACTGTATGTCTCCAAAGGGGACATCAATTGATCAACAAAAAGCAAGTGATGGCCAGGCTGTGGAGAAATGGGAACCCTAGTGCATTGTTGCTAGAAATGCAGACTGGTGCAACTACTGTGGAAACAGTATGGAGTTTCCTCAAAATATTAAAAATGGAGCTGCCTTCTGACCCAACAATCCCACTTCTGGGAATATATCTGAAAAAACCTGAAACACTAATTCAAAAGAATACATGCACTCTTATATTCATTACAGCATTATTTACAATAGTCAATATCTGGAAACAGCCTAAGTGCCCATCAGTAGATGAGTGGATTAAAAAGTTGTGGTGCATTTACACCACTGAATGCTACTTGGCTGTAAGATAGAAAGAAATCTTACTTTTTACAACAGCATGATGGACCTGGAGATTATTATGCTAAGTGAAATAAGTTAGTTCGAGAAAAAAGTATACCATATAATCTCATTTACTAATGGATAAAATAAACTGATAAAAATAGAAACTAAGGCGTGGATACATGGAACAGACTGACAATTGTCATAAGGGAGAGTGTTTGGGGAGCTGGATTAAAAAAGGTAAAGGGATTACACAAAAACACACACAGGTATATAACACATAGACACAGACAACACTCTGGTGTTAGCCAGAGTGAAAGCAGGTTGAGGAAGAAGTTGAAGTGAGCAGAAAGGGGAAATGGAGACAGAAACAGACTGTGCTTGGGGCAAAAAGTACAGATAATATTTTGTTGAGTTGTACATTTCAACCATGTATGGGTTTGTGAACTAATGTCACCCCAATAAATTCAATTAAACATGTTTTTTTTTTAAGAGAGAGAACAGTACTTGCAATTTTTTCCTTGATAGTGGATCCAACTTCCCTATTCTCCCAAGAAATACAGCTCTAGACCCCAGGCCCCTATCTTCCCTGCACCCTCTTGTAAACCAGTAAAAATCCTCCCTAACTCTGGCTAAAGTTTTCTCCCAAGTTCATTTAAGTGATTTGATTGAAATCTAATGTGACAGAAGTTTAATAAATGGGGGCTATTATTTGTATTATCCATGCATTGAGCCATTCATCAGTGATTTTTTTCTCAGTTCCAGGCATAGCCTTAATGATCTGCTTGGGTTTTGTTTACTAAAACAGCAGAAGATATAAAGGAAGAACAAATTGTATAGTTCACTGATATCCATATACATTTTTCCTGAAGATTCAAGGCTTGGTTTCTGTACCTTAACATTAAGAAATACAGAGGTGTGGGTAATAGTTTTCTAAAAGCAGTTGCTGTTTAGAATTATACCAAATTATATATGTCTGCTATAAATAACATAGTTTCCTTATTCACATGTTAATTTTTAAACTTTTAATAAAGAAGCTTTATTATTTATGAACTTATTAAAGAGTTATGCTATATAGTTCCCAGGTATCTGTAATTCTTATGTCACTGATGCATCTATGCTAAATATTTGGAACTTTTCAGTTTCTAAAGTTTTGTAGTTAAGATTTTATTTTTTGTTTAAGTTTCTTGGATATTTTGCATATTTTTCTATTAGACTGTAAAATGATTGGAAATCACAGATAATGAAGTCACTTCAGAGACATGAAACTTCTTAAACTCTGATTATGAACACACCCCAGCAAAATACTAGGAAGCATTTGGGTTATACAAGCCACAGATTCAATTCTTAATGATTAAATACTTACAATAAAGAACAAAGATTACAACAGCAAAATATATCCTGATGGGTCCTCTATTACAACTTTCATGGTAACAATTCCCTTATATATACCTTATATTTTATAAATGTATTTAAGATATTTTTAAATGGTATACTGCCTTTAAATTGATAATTTAAAAACACTGCACTAGTGTGAGCTTCTTGGGAATGTACACTATCTTATTATTTTGTCAATTATTTGTTTATGCATCTTTTCCTAGCATAGTGAAAAAATGTTTAAAAAATGACAACAATGAAAATGAAGATCGTAGTGATATTGGTTAATCTTTGACACCTTCCTTATGTCAAGGAGTGGTCTGATGGTTCTATAGGGGTTTATAAGTTCATTTAACAGATGAAATGCAGAAAGGATAAACAAATGACCTGAAGTCATGCACCTTGATAAAACTAAGATTCCAATCCAGATCATCCATAGGCATAGTCTACTTTCTTTTTCTATTTTATTTTAAATTACACTTTACATTCTATATTATTTTGTATTGATTTCAGGTGTGTAGTATAGTGGTTAGACAATCATATACTTTACAAAGTGGTCTGCAAATATTGCCAGTACCCACCTAGCACCATACCTAGTTATTACACTATTATTGCACAGTCCACCTTCAAACCCTCTGCCTGGATAATTGAGTCCCAACCTAAATGTGCTCTGTCTTTTGTGCTGTGTTTCACCCTTGGACCTGTTTTTGGGGGCTGCTCTTTACCTTCTGCCTGTATCTCCCATCAGTTTGGATTTTAAGTGTCTCATGTACAACCTCTCGTGCACTATGCCTCTGTCCTGTATTAATCAACTTCGTTCACACACATCCTTCATTTCAAGTGTAATCAACCTTGACGTGAAGATGATCACTTGAGTCTTAAATATCACTCGATTCACTTCATATCTTACAATCCATCTGCATCCCCAAGAATACTTGCCTGTAAAGTGTTGTTTTTTGTTTTTTACCTCAGTTAGCAAGTGAACAACTAAAGGGGAATAAATATCACGATGGAATAGTTGTATAAACAAAAGACATTCTGATAGCTGTGAATTTACAAATGACTGAATTTTCATTTGGAGCATTTAATTCTTTCAATTTTTATAGGAACTGCATTTTTTCTTTGTACAGTATACATATAAGATGTGATTGAAAAAATCTTTAGGATTCTATTTTGTTACCCTGGGAAGCATGACACTCTCCAGTAATTTTAAAAAATGTTTTCTGACTATTATAATTAAGAATTCTATAAAGTAACAGGTATCAGACTCACAGCATCATGGCAGCATTAATATTTAACTGTCATGTTATTGCAGCAAGATACATTCTTTAACATTTCCCATGGACTTTCTGCCTGGCAGTGATCTGGAGGTTTTATTTTTTTAAGCTTTTGTTTATTTATTTTTAGAGAGAGAGGAAGGGAGGGAGAAAGGGAGAGAGAGAAACATCAGTGTTTGATCACCTGTAGTGTGCCCCCTGCTGGGGACCTGACCTGCAACCTAGGAACGTGCTCTGACTGGGAATCAAACTGGTGACCCCTTGGTTCAGAGGCTGGCACTCAGTCCACTGAACCACACCAGCCAGGGCTGATCTGAAGTTTTTTGTAAAACTTTAAGTTGGATCACTTCTTCCATTTGACACTGATGAAACTCTGATCATTGTGGGATTTAAAACCCAAAGACAAGCAGGAAATATAAAGCAACATTGGTAATATAAGTGAGGTGTAAAGGCAATAATCAAGAATATTTAATGTGGCTAAAGGCATTAAACGCACTAGGAAAAAAGTTTTCATGCAATGTTGACAGATAAGTAATCACAAGATTACCCTGCCAAAGGCAATTTACCGTATTTTGTTACGTATAATGTGCGCACTTTGCCCAAATTTCTGAGGAAAAATTAAGAAAGCATATTATATATGGACAGTACTAATTCTGTACCTGTATAAATGTTTTTAATTCTTTTATTTATGTTTCTGTGTTAAAAGTGTAACTCTAGAAAGCAATAATGATATCCGTATGCAAAATAATACCCTGGAATACGATCATCAGTTTTGTTTCTAAATATAAAAAATTAAATTAAAAACTTAAAATGAGAGATTTTTATCCATGAAAATTTGGGTGAAAAAGGCAAATACACATTATATATGGGAGCAGATTATTGTTTTATTTTTCTTTAGTACAGCAAGAAGTTTTAATTATAGAATTTAACTAAAAGGTTTTCAACATGAGTGGAAAGTAAGAAATTACTTTCCTTCTACATTAAGGAAATGTGGAAGAAACAAATAATAACCATGAAGTGATTTTGATATTAAAATAGTATTTTCCATAATGTACTTTTTCAAGGACTTTATTACGTATAGGTAGTTGAGCTAGAATGTTTAGAAACTAATTAAGGCAAAACAGAATTGTAAACAAAAAAATTGAGTCTGAAATGTTGAAGTAAATTAAATACAAGATTAAAAATGGTTTTGAATTGATATAATAAAATGTAAAATAAAACATTAATGTATAAAAGTGAATTAAAACTATCATTTCATTAATAGTAAAGATAAATACAATTTACCAATTTTCATAGGTAGGCACACTTTCTCTATAAATTTTACAAATGTTCATTTTACTGAAAACCTTTAGGTTAAAAAAAGTTTTCAAATTATTTCCAAGTAGAGGCTTATTGCCAATGTCTATTTTCAGTAGCATGAGCACGAAGTATATTCAGCAGCACAAAGGACATGTTTCAAGACAGAACTTTTGCTTCTGAAGTGATTATTAGACTCTTAAATCAGACACTGATTGGTTAGTGCCATCAGCAGCAAAATGTGTTGTTACTGTTTTAGTAAAAAAAAGGTTGAATATAGTTTAAGAAAACTATTTTTGTTTTTCCAGCTTTCTAAGACTTTACAACTAAAGTAACAAAAAAATAGAAGTTTGGGAACCTTGTTTCCCATATCCCTTTGCCTGCACTGATACTTGATTTAAAGTGATCATGTTGTTGAATTCACTTATTAAGAAATGCAATACGCTTTTTTCTAAGAAACTTAAATGATATCTCTAAAAATGGATTTGCAAATTAAAGTGGTGATCACTTTATCTAGTGTATGGTGGGTATTTCTAAAATTAAGTACTTAGGAGGCTTTCTCAACAAAATCTGTGCCTGGTTTCCCTGTACTGATTTGTCATTGAAATCATTGGTAGCAGAGTTGAAGGATTCACGTAAGAGAATAAGTTGATGTCTGGTATTGACTGAGGACATGACATTTGCAGTTAGTCTGAAGTGGTACAATTTGAAAACACTTACAAGGAGAATTACTATTTTGTAGGTTCTCTTTTTATTGTGGAAAAATCCAAATATGTGCAGAAATAGAATAATTACTCTCCATGCACTCATCATCCAGTATGAACATTTACTCACTCATGGCCAATCCTGCTCCAAGTATATAGATGCACCCCCCAACTTCCACACTTTTTGAAATAAGCCCAAGACATTCTAATTTGTAAATATTCCTTATTAACCTCTAAAAGTAAAAAATGATATCCTTATCATATCTAAAAATTAACAATAGTTCCTTAATATCAACACATATCAAATATTCACTTGGTGCTCAAATTTCCAATAGTTTTATAATTCTCATATTTCATATCCCTTATTTTAAAGTAAGTGTAGACTCATAGGAAGTTTCAAAAATAACAGAATCCTGCGAACTCTTACCCTAATGTTGTCATCAGTGGTGATATGTCATATAACTGTAGTAAAATACCGAAACAAGGAAATTTACATTGGTAACCTTACTGTTAACTAGACTATAAACTTTACTCCATTTTCACTGTTTTTACATGTGTGTGTATGTGTATTTAGCCAATTTGAACCACAACCAAGATACAGAACTATGCCATCATCACAGAGGAACTCTCCTGTACTAATCCTTTATAATCCAATCCAACCCCATAACTTCTTGCCTATTCCTGGCAACCATTAATCTATTCTCCATCTCTATGTCCTTGTCATTTTGAGAAGGTCATAAAGCTGGAATCATACACTATGTAACCTTTTGAAATTGACTTTTTATATTAAGCATGAAGCCCTTGAGATTCATTCAAATTATCTCATGTATCAAAATCAAGATTCACAAAGTCAGGGTTCAAACCTTGTACATATGTCCCCAAAGTCTGCTCTTAACAATATCATGCTGTCTCACATGACAAGTAACATCCATTAAAAATTTAAGTCATTCTCCAATGAATATTACTGTATATAACATAATCCTTATTTTAAGTTGTTCATTTTAAGTGTTAAATCTATTAAAATTTACAAAAACTAGATAGCACAGATGAACTTCATTGTGTTTTACTTGGGAAAATGGTAATGTTAAAAACAGTTTAATTAAATATTACCACAAATTTTAATAATTATGTCAGTAAGAGCCATACTTTTTCTTTCAATTGAATTATGCTAAGAAAGTCTACACTGTTCTTTCTCCTCCCCTCCTCTACTACTAAACTAAGTAGCACTGCCTTTACAAACTAAAGTTAACTCGTTGAGGGGAAACATCAGCATCATAATGGCATAAGATTCCCTGTCTTTTGTCCTCCCATTTTAAAAACTAAAGTTTGACATCCAACCATGAACAAAAATGCCTCTGTGGATCTTGTGTGATCCAGCAACATATGACAAGGGACTCAGACAGAGTCTCTCAGGTTTGTGCATTGGGGATTATGCAGACAGACAAGGTAACTGGCTGTGGAACATCAGGAGTCAATGTAGAGGCCCCAGTCCCTCCAGCTGAAGTCAAGGAAAACTGTAGTGTTCTGACTGAGGCAGATGCATAGGGATAAAAAAGCCTTTGTGAAGGCTTTGTGAAAGCCTCTGAAAAACCCAAGCCTCTCATCAGTTCTTTATCCATGGCCATTTTATATCTTTTGTTGTTAACAGATAACTATTGTTTTACTCAGATGCCTTCCTGAGAGCTCTTGGAATCAGCTACAAGCCAGAATGCTTTGTCTTCAACAAAAGGTACTGTCTCAGAGACCTATGCAGAGTACTATGACAGGTAGTCTGGGTTCTAATGGCATTAATAACTTTGAGATCATACTCTGGGACTAAGGATTTTTTTTATTTTTTTCATTTTTAAGACTATTTATTTATTTAGAGAGAGGGTGGGAAGGAGAAAGAGGGAAAGGAAGATCAATGTGTGGTTGCCTCTCATGCACCCCCTACTGGAGACTTGACCTGCAACCCAGGCATGTGCCCTGACTGGGAATCCAACCAGCGACCCTTTGACTTGCAGACCGGCGCTCGGCCACTGAGCCACCCCAGCCAGGGCTGGGACTAAGGATTTTTTGAACTTTAGTTGGAAAAGCTGATGAGTTTGTGAAACTGCTAATGCAAAATCAAGTGGAGCAAGAATTAGAGGGGACTGAATGACCTAATGAAGCATCTTATAATTTCTGTGGCTCTTTTTGATTGGAGCATTGTAGGTTCTTCAAAATTCTATTGTCTGGATTGAAGGAAGTCTTTACCTTTTCCCTTAAGCTACCTAAAACTCATAACATTTAGTAGATTATACCTTTGTAAACAGAAATACAACATTTGTCTTTCTCCTGCTTGATCCCTTAAAATTCGTGTTATTGAGTATTATTATTTATGTAAATATAATTATATACATAGTTTCTATTACACTCTGTCTCCCTTATATTAGGATGTAATTGGAAACATTGCTTATGTAACCAGGGCTTTGACTGGAATCCCATTTTTGAGAATAAGGTGCATAGATTGAGATATGAGTAGATAGTTTTAGGGAATTAAGGTTGGCTTTATGGAGCCATTGGAGTTCCAGCCTCACAGGCAAGTAAGGAAGATAACTTCATGGCAAGTCCAGGAACTTTAAGATATTTTGAGACTTGGACAAGAGAGGAATTAACCCAGTTCTGTAAATACTTCAGTTAAATTCTGATGGTGAGATTTTGGCTTTGCTTTCTAATCCCCAGAGACAGTTTTCTTATTGTTGCTTTGTTACAGTTGTCCTTATTTTCCTGTTTCCTTACTGGCCCCACCCTCACTCTCTTCCCAGCACTCCCACAGTCAATCCTTACCCTGCTGTTCATGTCCATGGGTCATGTATAGCTATTCACTGATCAGACCCTTCCCCATGTTTCTCCTCTTATCCTCCTTCCATATCCCTTCTGATCGCTGTCAGTCTGTTCCTAATTTCCACACCTCTGTTTGTGTTTTGCTTGTTTGTTTTGTTCATTAAGTTCATTTTATAGGTGAGATCATATGGCATTTGCCTTTCACCACTTGGCTTTTTTCACTTAGCACAACAGTCTCCAGTCCCATCCATGCTGTCTTGAAAGGTAGGGGTTCCTTCTTTCTTTCTGCTGTGTAGCATTCCAATGTGTAATTGCACCAGAGTTTTTCAGCCCACTCATCTCTTGATAATCCCCAGAGACTTTTAAAAGTCAAATCTGAGATTCTTTAGAAAAGTTTTAGCAAAGCAAACTTTAAAAAAACTATGTGGTCTTTTAACATTTTTGCTGTACTCATATCAATGATTTGCCAAATTTAATGAGACTAAACTTATTTTATAAATAAGAGTTATCTTACTTTGATTGTATTTGATGAAAATGGAAGTGATTTGAGAGAGAAATTTTATATTTCAATGGAAAATAATAGCCTGCTCTTCTGGGTTATCAGATTCTATTCCTGCTCATTGTCTTGAGCTATTTCCACCTCTCTGTAAAATGGATCCTGCCAACTTGTACATTTTGTCAGTAACTAATGATTCTAATTTTTCTTCACATTCTCCTCACTCGGCTTCACTGAAAACTGAAATCTGACTTCCCAGATCCTTACTGAGATTCCAGATTGCCTCATACTTGCTCCATGCCTGAATATCGCAAGCTAAAACTAAATGCCTTCATATAAACTTTAAATGACTTATCACAACCAAGCAGGTCATTTGTGACATTCACCGGATCATCCACATCTTTCATGCTCTGCTCTTGCAAATAACCAGGACTGTTAACACTCATGTCTCACTCCACCATCTAAAGATATTTTAAAACCACTATCTAGAAATCTTTTTGACTGGCTTCCTCGTGGACTCAGAAAGTCAGTTTACCCCAACCATTAAGACTTGTTTTTTTTGTTGTTGTTTCCTTGTTCTAATTTTTGTTCTTCTTTTCCTTTGCAGAATTCTTACCTCCCAGTTTCTAACCTAAGTCTTCATTCCACTGCAGTCAATCCAGCTATTTTGTTGTGAAACTTTTAGAGAAGTTTCAGATGGGAAAATGTAGGTATTAATGGACCATGCAAGAGGTATAGAAATTACTTCAAACTGAAAATATGTAAATAATTAGTATCAATAAAAGAAGCTTCATCTAAACTTAAATAATCTGCTAAAATACAGATGCCATTGACTACCCCCTCCACTCCAAAGTAGTTTACTGATCTGAAAAATGGACTCTTAGCACTGGGGCATGTGAATTAAGCTGGCCATTAACATCAAAAAGTCCAGTAGAAACTTTCATATATTTCCATTGAATTGGTATATGTACCTTTATCTCCATCTATTTATCTAATTACTCATTACTGAGCAACATGTAAATTAATCTTGTATTTTCTCTTGTTAATCTGTCTATTTTCAGTTAATTCTTAGGCCCCCAACCATTTGAGTCAATGCTGGTAGAAGCAAATATTTCCCATTGCAAAATACATGAATGGTAGTAATTGTTTTTATTTGTACACTTGGCCCTTGAACAGCAAGTGTTTGAACAGCAGAGGTCCACTTACACATGAATTTGTTTTTTTGATAAATACTGCAAATGTATTTGCTCTTGCTCAAAATTTTTAAATCGTATTTTCTTTCTGTAAGCATATTTTATTGTAAGAATACAGTGTGTAGTATACATAAGATAAAATGCATGTTAATCAACTGTTTATATTCTTGGTAAAGCTTCTGGTCAATAGTGGCTATTAGTAAAGTGTTTGGGAGAGCCAAAAGTTGTATGTGGATTTTTGACTGCAGGGTTGGGGGTAGTGTTGTTGCCCCTAATCCCTGTGTTGTTTAAGGCTCAACTCTAATTTGACTAAAGAATGTTAAATATAAGTATAAAAACTTTAATTTGAGAGCTTATAAAGTTAAGGAGTAGCAGACATCATCCCTATGTGTGTATGTATGTGGTGTGTGTGTGAGAGAGAGTGATTGACAGTGTGTTGACTGGGCCGCAGAGGACCTGAAGCTCTCCTGAAGCTTGCTTTCTTTGCTGCCACACACATGTATGAAAATCCCAAGTGATATGTCTTCATCTTCTATTTCAAAACCCCTTCAAAAGCAGAGATGAAAAGAAGGCATGATAGAGAAAAAAGGAAGTCAAGTATATGTTTTTGTTTATTATACTCCTTTTTTATGTTCATATATGTTTATTGACATAGAAAGGCATCAAATATATTATTAAGTGAATAAAAGCAGGTTACAAAACATGTTCTAACCACCATTCTACTGTTTGTTTGTATGAGTTTATGTTGTTTTTTATGTGCATCACATTTTCCTTATCTATTCATTCATCAGTGGACACAGGTTATTTCCATATCTTGCCTATTGTGAATAATGTTGTAGTAAACATGGGAGCATAGATATATCTTTGTGATTTTGACTTCATTTCCCTTGAAGTGGAATTGCTATATCATATGGTAGTTGTATTTTTAATTTTTTTTGAGGAAACTTTATAATGTTTTCCACAGTGGTTGAACTAGTTTACATTCCCACCAACAGTGCACGGAGATTACCTTTTCTTCACATCCTCACTGGTATATTTTGTCTTTTTTTTAAATATATTTTATTGATTATGCTATTATGCTTCCCAGATAAGGCAAAGTTAAGGAGTTCATCATCAACAATCCCTTCCTGTATAAAATGTTAAAGGGACTTATGTAAGAAAAAGATGATCAAAAATATCAACAGTAAAATGAAAACAAATTCACAACTATCAACAACTGAACCTAAAAAAAAAACTAAGCAAACAACTAGAAGAGTAAAAGAATCACAGAAATGGAGATAACATGGAGCATTATAAGTGAGGAGATAGAAGGGGAAGAATGGGGGAAAAGGTACAAGGAGTAAGAAGCATAATTGGTAGGTACAAAATAAGCAGGGGGAGGTTAAGAATAGCATGAGAAATGGAGAAGCCAAAGAATTTATACATACAACCCATGGATATGAACTAAGGGGAGCAGATACTGGTGGGAGGGGGTGCAGGGAGGATGGGAATAATGGGCAGAAAAAATGGGACAACTGTAATAGCATGATCAATGAAATATACTAAAAAAAACCCCCAGAAATGGACCCCCAGAAATATAGACAGCTTACAACTACAAAGTAACAAAGATAATTCAGTGGAGAATCTCCTCTTTTCCAAATGAAAATCTGGACACACTTCGGCCAAGATGGAGGTATAGGTAGAAACCCTTTGTTTCCTCACACAACCAAAAGGAGGATAACAACCAATCTAAAATCAATAAATAACCAGAAATGCCAGAAAATCAAACTGAGTGGAATTCTGACAACCAAGAACAGTCAACCAGACCAACCAGACTAGTAAAATGGGTGGTTGGAGAGAGTCTGCAGTGAGGCTGCAGATCGTGAGGGTGGGGTGCACTGATAGAAACCTGGGCGAGGTGGTGGACCATGTGGGAGGAGCTGGCTGGATGGGAAACTGAGACTCACAGCTGAATGTGGAGTATGGTGGGGGTTGCCGCAATGGGAGAAACTCCTAGTCTCACACAAGGGTTCATTGGAAAGTGGGCTAGAGCCAAGCAGGCTAGCTGCATTGTTCCCTCTATGGCCCCTCCCCCACAGACAGCACCGCAGTGCAGCAAGGAGGGTTTCCCTGTCCTGGTGAATACCTAAGACCCTGCCCCCTGCAGCTTAACAGGTGCACGGAGACAAGGAAATATGGCCCAAATGAAAGAACAGAGCAACACTCCAGAAAGAGAGCTAAGCGATGAGGAAATAGACAACCTATCTGATGGAGAGTTCAAAGCCCTAATAATCAAAATGTTCACAGAACTGATTGAGCTTGATGAAACAGCAATTAAAAGATATCTGAAGTGAAATAAAACAAAAGATTCAGGGAACCAACAGTAACAGGAAGGAAAGCAGGACTCATATCAATGACTTGGAACAAAAGGAAGAAATAATCATCCAACCAGAACAGAATGAAGAAACAAGAATTCAAAAAAATGAAGAGAAGCTTAGGAATCACTGGGACAACTCGAAACATTCCAATATCTGAATTATATGGGTGCCAGAAGAAGAACATAGGCAAGAAATTGAAAACTTATTTGAAAAAATAATGAAGGAAAACTTCCCCAATGTGGTGAAGGAAATAGACTTTCAGGACGTCCAGGAATCCCAGAGAGTTCCAAAGAAGTTGGACCCAAAGAAGAACACACCAAGGCACATCATCATTAAGTTACCCAAGAATAAAGATAGAGAATCTTAAAAGCAGCAAGAGGAAAGGAGAGAGTTATACATAAAGGAGTTCCCATAAGACTATCAGCTGATTTCTCAAAAGAAACTTTGCAGGCAAGGAGGGGTTGAAAAGAAGTATTCCAAGTCATGAAAGGCAAGGGCCTATATCCAAGATTACTCTATCCAGCAAAGCTATCATTTAGAATGGAAGGGCAGATAAAGAGCTTCCCAGATAAGGTCAAGTTGAAGGTGTTCATCATTACCAAGCCCTTATTATATGAAATATTAAAGGGATTTACCTAAGAAATTGAAGATCAAAAACTATGAATAGTAAAGTGACAATGAACTCACAACTATCAACAAATGAACCTAAAAAAAACAATGAAGACAAAATCTAAGCAAACAACTAGAACAGGAAGAGAATCAGAGAAATGGACATCATATGGAGAATTTTCAGTGGGGAGTGGAAGGGGAGGAATAGTGGGGAAAAGGTATAGGGAATAACAAGCATAATTTGTAGGCATAAAATAGATAGGGAGAAGTAAAAAATGGTATAGGAAACAGAGAATTCAAATTACTTATAAGTACAACCCATGGACATAAACTAAGGCAGGGAAATGCTGGGGGGTTTTGGGGTTCAGGGCAGAGGGGTGATAAAGGGGGGAAATGGGAAAACTGTAATAGCATAATCAATAAAATATACTTTAAGAATTTAACCAGATACAAAAGAAAAAAATCAGTAAAGCAGTAAAATAAAAATTAGTATTAAAAAAATGACAATCTTAAAAAAGAAAGAAAGAAAAAATGACAATCTGGAACTATTGGATATCCACAGGCAAAAAATAAAAATAAAAACTTTGGTATCTTACATCATCTAGAAAATTAAATTTAAACAGATGACAGATCTAACTGTAAAACCTAAGATTATGAAACTTTCAGCAGAAAGGAAAAAATAAAACCTTGCCTAAGCAAAGTTTCCTTAGCTGCAACACAAAGAACAATCCATCAAAGAACAAATTCATAAACTGGATTTCATCCAATGTAAAAACTCAGCTCTTTGAAAGACTGTTAAGATGATAAAAAACAAGCCATACATAGATGGAGAGAAAATTTTACAAATTATATATCTATCTGATAAAGAACTTCCATCCAACATACACAAAGAACCCTCAAGACTCGATGAGAGCCCTCATTGACATGGCTCATTTGGTTGAGTGTCAGCCCACAAAGCAAAAGTTTCAATTCCTGGTCAGGGCACATGACTGAGTTGTGTGCCTGATTGGGGCACATGTGAGAGGCAACTGATCAATATTTCTCTCTCACATAGATGTTTCTCTCCCTCTCTTTCCCCTTCCCTTCCCCCTGCCTAAAAATTAAAGAAAAAGACTCAATGAGATGCTAAGCAACACAATTTGAAAATGTGCAAACAAGTTGAACAGATACTTCACCCAAGGAGAGATATAAATGGCAAATATGCATATAAACAGATGCTCAGCACTGCTATTATGGGAATGCAAATTAAATCCACAATGACATACCACTACACACCCATTCAAACAGCCAAAATCAAAATGACTAACTAACCATAGTATAATGGGGTATAGCCAGGGCTCTCCGAAACAAAGGATTTGAAATGCAGTCTAGAACTTGGGGTATCCAAGATATATAAAAATATAGGTTATCCCACTCCTACAAGTCTGGACTGAGGGTGGGACACATGGAGCAGGACCATTGAGGGTTATTTTGCTTATCAACAGCTGGCCAACTTCATACAACCTAAGCATGTGCCCTGACTGGGAATTGAACCTGCGATGCCTGGTTCGCAGCCCGCGCTCAATCCACTGATCTCCCCCACTCTTCTATTCTTCTGATAAAACTCCAACCCTGGTTAAATATTTCTCTTTGCCATTTTTGTACCTGTTCCCAAACAGTTAAATATAGCTAGAGAAAGTCACATACCACACTGACTGGTTAAATATATGGCACAAATCTTGCCCTGGCCAGTGTGGCTCAATTGGTTGGAGTATCATCCCATAGACCAAAGGGTTCAATTTCTGGTTAGAGTACATGCCTAGGTCATGGGTTTGATCTCTGGTTGAGGTGTGTCCGAGGGGCAACTTATTGGTATTTCTGTCTCACATTGATGTTTCTCTCCCTCTTTCTGTCCCTCCCTTCCCCTCCCTCTAAAAATCAATAAGCATGTCTCTGAGTGAGGATAAAAATAAATACATAAATAAACAATAAGTAAATATGACATAAACTTTAAATGAGCCTCAACACTATCTGAAAGTTCTATACCATTTCCCACTTCAATATACCCACTTTCCAAAATGGCCATTTTATTTCTGTCATCAATTGTCCTACATGCTGTTTGTCCCTCCCTATCAGAGCATTATTTCAACTCACAGATAAAATAAATATACAAGAAAATCTCCTTTCTTCCCATCACCAAATCTACCAGTCCAGCTACATATATAGCCATATTCTCTATTCTTTCTGAAACAAAGGGTGAACTCTTTACCAAAGCAAAACCTTTTATCTATGTATTGGATCTCCAAATTTTGCCTAACCAATATTTGTCCTGTATTTGCCTCCTTACTTTTTTCTTTTTTGAGATAATTACCATGATTAAAAAACAAGTAGGAAAAAAACAAAAAAAAAGCTCTTAAAACTTACATCTTGTGAAATAAACAAAACAAAATAAAAATTATCTTATATTATATAACTTTTATCTCCAGCTACCTCTCTATATTTTCTGTTCTACTTTATAGAAAAATTACCAGAAAATTTTTCTATGTAAATCCCAGTGTTCACTTCTTCATCTCCCATGTTCTCTTGAATTCATACCAAGGAGGATTTTGTCCCATGATCCCAGTGAAACTGTCTTGTCAAGGTCAGCAATAAGGTGAAAATGACAAAAATCCAACTAACATTTTCATCTTCTTCAAGATCATTTAACCTCATAAGTAACTCATTCCCTTTTGAAATACTTGAAAAAATATGTATTTTGTGCTTCTAATACCACGCTCCTTGTCATTGTGCTCTTCTCAGTTCTCTTTTGAAATTCTGTTTCTGATCTCAGGGTTGGATTCACCCAGAACTCAGTCTTAGGACTCACTAACTAGGTAATTCAATTATCATTTTGTCTATTATATGTACATTTTGATCTGCAAATTTGTGTCTTTGCTGGAGAACTCTAGACTGTGACAGTCAATTGCCCACATGACACCTCTACTAGTATGTGTAATAGGAATTTAAAACAAAGTATGATCACAAGAACACTGATAATTTTCTACCTTTAAATTTGTTCTTTCCATTTTCCCCATGTTGGTAAATGTCATCACTAATCACCAGTTTGCTCAGACCAACGTTGACTTCTCTAATTCTATTTGGAACTTTGGTATAACTTCACTATGTCTTCCCAAAGTAACTGCTCCTCACCATTTCCACCTTCACTGCTCTTCTCCAAGGCATCATAATATCTTGACTGACAAGGGAGAGAGCCTTCCAAATGTTATTGTTTTCATTCTATACATTATTTTAAAAAATTTAAAATTATTTTAATTGATTTGGGGGGTGATATTGGTTAATAAAATTATATAGGTTTCAGCTATGCAGTTCTATAATACATTATCTGTGTATTGTATGTTCACCACCCCAAGTCCTCTTCCAACACCATGTATTCCCCCCTATACTCTTTTCTACCTCCCCCACCTCTGGTAATGAACATATTGTTGTTTGTGTCTATGAGGTTTATTTTTTTTTGCTTGATCTCTTCACTCAGCCTTGCAACTCCCCTTCCCAATGGCATCTGTCACTCTTTTCTCTATCTATGAGTCTGTTTCTGTTTTGTTAGTTTATTTTATTTACTAGATTCCACATGAGTAAGATCATATGGTACTTGTCTTTCTCTGACTGACTTATTTCACTTAGCATAATACTCTCCAGGTCTATCCATGCTGTCACAAAAGGTAAGATTTCCATCCTTTTTATGACTGAGTGGTATTCCATTGTATATACCTACCACAGCTTTTCAAAAATTAATTTATTGGGATGATATTTGTTCACAAAACCATACAGGTTTCAAGTGTACATCTCAATAAAACATCATCTGCATACTGCATGGTGCCCTCATCCCTCAAAGCAAAGTCTCTTTACATCTCCATTTTATCCCCCCTTTGCCCTACTCCACCTATCCCACCCCCCTTTTGCTCTGGCCATCACTACACTATTGTCTGTGTTTATGTGTTGTGTGTGTGTGTGTGTGTGTGTGTGTGTATTTTTTGCTTAATCCCTTGACCTTCTTACATCCAGTCTCCCAAAACCCTGCCCCTCTGAGAGCTGTCAGTCTGTTCCATGTATCCGTGCCTCTGTTTATATTTTGTCAGTTTTTTTATTAGATTCCACATATAAGTGAGATCATATAGTGTTTGTCTTTCTCTGACTGGCTTATTTCACTTAGCATAATAATCTGCAGTCCGCTCATGCTGTCCCAAAGGGTAAGATTTCCTTCTTTTTTATAGCCTAGTCATATTCTATTATGTAAATGTACAACAGCTTTTGAATCCACTTGTCTACTAATGGGCACTTGGATTGTTTCCAGATCTTGGCTATTGTAAAGAATGCTGTAATGAACATAGGGGTGCATACATTCTTTCAAATTAGTGTGTGGGGATTCTTAGGATATACTCCCAGAAATGGGATCATTGGGTCAAAAGGCAGTTAGTTCCATTTTTAATATTTTGAGAAAACTCCATACTGTTTTCCAGAGGCATGGATACATGGGCTTCCTGGTGGGGCAGGCCAAGTCTTCCCAGTTGGCTGCACCAGTCTGCATTCCCACCAACAGTGAACAAGGGTTCTGTGTTCTCCACATTCTCACCATCACTTGTTTTTTTGTTGATTTATTGATGATGGACATCCTGACAGGTGCAAGGTGATATCTCTCATGGTTTTAATTTGCAACTCTCTGATGATTAATGACATTACACATCTTTCCATATGTGAATTGGCCATCTACACATCCTCTTTGGAGAAGTGTCTATTCTGGTCTTTTTCCCATTTTTTAATTGGGTTGTTTGGGGGATTTCTTTGATGTTGAGTTTTATAAGTTTTTAAAATTTGAGGTATTAACACCTTATCAAATGTACCGGCAAATATGTTCTCCCATTCTATGGGTTTGATAATGGAAAAAAATACAATTAAATATATTTTTAAAATGAAATAAGAAAGCAATGAAACATTTGGGGTTCTGTGTCAAATAGTCCTCATTTGAAAGCCTGACTGCATGCCTTCTAAGCTGTGTGAACATGCTGATAGTGAATAATTACACATCAGAAAAAATGGGACTAATGATATGAGATGTTATAAGGATTAAATTAGGTGATGCATTTAAGATGATACTTATTACACATAGCTCACTGATTGCAATTCTTCTGTTATAATTCCAAAGGTTAATACACTTTTTCTCTTTCCTCTTACTTTGTTCTTTTTATTTTTTAGCTAGGCACTGAATCTCTTTTATGTTATTTGTTGTAGAAAGGTTAGCAGGTAATACAGTTCCAAAATATGAATAGCTTTCAGAGTCAATAAATCTGAAGCTTAATATGAGAAAGGAATTAAATTTCAAAAAGTAGGTTATGAAAAGTATAAATTTATATAGCACTCAGACATTTATAATATTATTGTCTTTAATTGCTATTTGATTTCAAGTGTGTCTGTCTTTTCACTCTAACAAAAGTGTAAACTTCCTAAAGTCATGACCATTCAACTATCTATATTTCTACTGAAGAGCTTTCTCTATTATTATTAAAGAGTGATTGATCTTATTTTAATCATCTTATTTTAAATTTTCTTAGTATAGTAGTAGTCAAGTAGTAGATATTATGTAAAATTATTTAAAGAGTATAGCTCTTAGTCTATTAATACAGATCCGCTAATACACATACTATAATGTGAAAATATGAATATGTCACAAAGCTGAATATGTTTTTATTTAAGAAAATGAAGCAAAGAATGCAAATATGCAATGTGTATTAGATTCAAGTGATTATTTAGAAGTTAGATATTTCTATCTGGATACTAGAAAGTCTGATTGGTGGAGCAAAACTAGTAAGATGACAGAAGAGGAGGTTCCTGGCTTCAGTTTCTTTCACAGAAAGACCAACTAGCAACTACCCACACATAAGAATGCCTTTGTGAAAATCCTAGAACCTGGGAGTGAGGCTGAAGTGCCTAGAGGCTTCTCGAGTAGGGAACAGAGACCCCAATGTGAACATCCAAGTTCTGCAGCATTCAGAAAACTTCCCACAAGAGCCACTCCTATATCATCTTGTGAAGGACACTGGGAGAATCAGGAAGGCTAAACAATCTGGGATCAGCTAGAAATAAGGAAGGGATGTGGGGCTTGCAGCAAACAGCATGTAGGTTTTGGTGGACTATGTACCTGATGACAGTGGTGCCTGATCAGAAGCATAGCCAGAGGTTCTCAACAGTTCTGCCCACCTGTGGAATGGAGCCAGTGGTTTCCTCTAGCCAGTGCACACATCAGCAGTCCTGCCCAGATTGGGTCTCCAGCCAGCAGTGTGGCCCAGCCATGGAGCTCATCCTATACGTAACCCTACCCAGAGAGACTGGCAAGCCAGCAGCCTCATCCAGCTGCAGAGCATTACCCCACAACCTGTCCAACCAGGAATCCCAAAGAGTGACCCCGCAAAGCCTTGGAATCCAGTTTACAAACCTGCCGACTATAGAGCCCAGCATACAGCTCTGGCTGATGATGGCCTACAGCCTTGACCAGGCAGCAAACCCAGTCAGGAAAACCTGCCCAATTCTGGAGTGCAGGGAGTGGCCCACAGGATCTCAAAGCATAGCCTGGTGCCCTGCCTAAATTCAGAGTCCATCCAGCAGCACCACCTGACTGGGGAATATAGCTAGTGACCCTGCTTGACCAGAGGTGATTGCAGAGCCCAGCCAATGGCCCTACCTGACCATGGAGACCAGCTGACAGAGCCACTTGACTGTGGAACCCAGCCAGTGGCTCCTTCAGACCTCAGAATGTCGACAGTGACTATACTGAAATAGAGACTCTGACAGTAAACCCCACCTGCCCAAAGAGGCTACCAGTTGGTCCATCCAGAACTTCAGGCTGAGACAATGGTAATGGTCTTTCCTTGTCAAAAGAAGTCTATAAAGGCTGAAAAAAGAGAATGCTTTCTCAAATGTGCAGATATCAGTGCAAGAATGCAAGGGTCACAAGGAATCAAAAACATTACACCCATGAAGGAAACTAGTAAAAGTCCAACAACTGATGCTCAAGAAATGTAGGTATGTCAAATGTTGGTCAAAGAATTCAGAATAATCCCAAATAGAGCTCCACCAAGATATATTAAATTGTCAAAAGTCAAGGACAAAGAGATAATTTTGAAAGTACCATATTTTACTGTGTATAATGTGCATTTTTTTGCACAAATATTTAAGGGAAAAAATAAGGATGCACATTATATGTGTGTGGTACTACTTCCATATCTATTTAATTCTGGTGGGGATGCTGGTGGGAGGTGGGGTGTAGGGTGGAGGGGAATAAAGGGGAGAAAAAGTGTTTGTTATACTTTTATATGACACCATTTATTTACATGTTCCCTGCCTATTTTCCTCTCCCATAGTCATTTTGCACCAAGGTCAGGCAGATGGAAATTATTCAGTGACACTACTCCAAGAACACCAAAAAGAAATGACTAAAGCTGAAATTTCATTTTGCCCACTGCATCACAGCAATAGACTGTCTGGCTACCACTGCCAGCAGTTGCCAGCCAGCTGAAGTCTCAGAGGGTTTGGGGAAGCATTTATAAGTAGTAGGATTATATTTGAACCCCTATAGGTGAAGTGTTGGGAAAGGTAAATCTCTCATTAATAGCTGAAAGTGATATAGGATATTTTACTTATCTACTATTAGTTTTTATTTTTATAAAGGAAACCACATATTTCTTATCAGCATACAGTATATTGGATTATAAACATTATTGACTTTCTACTAACTGATTTTGTGACTCCTGTTGTAAATTGTTGCTTCCAATAATACAAGAAAATGTAATACTGCTTATTTATTTTGTTCTCCATTTTATGCCTAGTACTATCTACCACAATGTCTGGCACATAGCATATGGATAGATAGATAGATGATAAACAGATAAATGCAGAAAAATAAATATATATATTAAATATACTTGAAACTTAATCAAAATGCACACAATTAAGGGTTTAAATTAGTACATTTATAGGTTATTATTTCTAATGGGCCCTTGAAGATAAGTATTTTCATATAATAATCCCCCAAATTATATTATTTAACTTTATCAGGAAATACACTATGTAGAAACATCATTTATGGTAAGATATTTAAGCTAATTTATTAAAACTTGTTGGTAACCACAACTTCATATACATAATGTTCTCATGTTCAAATAACACAAAATTAATTTAATAGAAGCTTGTATATGACAATTTGTTCTATAGATATTAGTATATCATGTGTAATCATTTAAAAATAATTGACATTCTTTAGTAATTTGCTAATTATAAAACAGTTCCTAATGATATGACCTATTTGGAATACTGAGAATCATTGAACTCATAGGAAAATGCTGTATAAGCGACTTTAATGGGAAGTATTTTCTAATGTATTTATCTTCATCCTCAAATTTTAGGCACTACATCCATTACCGTTGACTAAAATGGCATGACCTGAACAACAATACTGTTTTCACCAAAGACAATAGTTACCCTGCACCATGGCAACATGGCTATTAAACTGAGAGAATAATGCTTGCCTTGCATTGCTTCCAGATATGCTGTGCATGGAAGATTTAGCAGCTCGCTCATTTGAACTACTAAGTTTGATTGTTGATACAGATCTTTTCCTGTATTTCACTCATTTTTACCAACTAAATGCCAGGTTTGGGCGCTGGTCCTTTCATTTACTTCCTGCACTGAATTCTCACAACAGCTCTAAGAGGGAGCTAGTATTACTTTTCACTTATAGGTGAATAAACAAGATCTAAAGAATCAAATTACATTTTATTTTCAAAGTAAGTGGTCTTGCCGGAGCAAATGTTATTTCAGCTACAAAATGGATAGGTAGAGAGATAGAAAGATAGTATGCAAGTCTAAACAAATGCTATTTTGCTACATTTAATAAGCCTAGAAGCATCAACATCACTGTGGTAAATGTTTAAATTCAGTTATTTAATTTACTTTAAAATAGTCTACCATTATTATTCATGTCAAAATATAGTGATAACACGGTCTCCTTGCAAATTATTGTTTAGTTCATAAATGATTTCAAATAAAACCATTGTACTTTAATGTATCTTAAGTCTTTAAATTGATTGCTTTCCTTTTAAATAAATTACTACTTTCACTAAAATGAGTGACAATATGCATTACACAAAGACACAAAAACAATAGTGCCAAACATTTACATTATATATATTAAAATCAAAATTATTTAACTTCCTAAATGTCAGGGTTGCTCAATAATTTTTATTTTCACTTAATTGTGTCTCATTTTCTGTTAAATTCCTAAAATTTCTACCAGAATTTTTAGTTAATTGATTTCTCATAGTTCACATTTTTTCAATTATGAACAAATTATCAGCCCTTTCTTCTTCACTCCCCCTAAACATATTCCTTCTTCCTCATATTCCCATCTGGAGTAAATGATGGAAAATGCACCCTCCACTGCACAAGAAAACATCTTTATCCTAAAAGCCAACTATCACTGCATTTTATTGACTCCATGTTGGATTCTCATTCCTCAACTCTCTCTTACATGATTCTAGTATAACTTCTAAATTTGGGTTCATACCATGTTTATGGACTAAATGCAAAAGACTATAAACTGATATATCAGATTGTAGTTTTTCCCTACCACCCATCTAATCTATAAGCCACTACTAGAATTGAATTCCTGAAACATAGGTACATCATTACATTATCCCTCTACTTAAAAACTTCCAATGGCATGTCTCTTGTCAATAGCATTTTTACAATTAACATAATCTCCAAGTAGATTTTAAACTCCCTTGAATAAATCATTGTATTTCATTTATATTTTTACTTTCAAAAATACAAATTGAACTAGTATGTTAAACAATTATAGGTTTAATTAACAGGAATTAGTGGACAAATAAACAAAGATTGCATATCAACATGATCAAAGTGTTTTTGAATGTGTTAATCACAATGTATTACTAAGTGGTAAAATTCATCCAGATATTGCTAATTAGTATTTTTTAAATTTGATTTATTTATTTCACTGTTCCACTGTATTTCAAAATTTTATTTATTTATTTTTATTTTACTTTTGTGTATTATTTTAATTTTTAAGCTCTTTATGTTTCTTTTTTTCTTGAACTTTTTGGGTATATTGTACTGTGTGTTCACCACCCTAAGCCAAGTGTCCTTCCTTCAGCATTTATCCACCCTTTATGCTTTCCTAGTTCTCTGTCCCCTGTTTTCTCTGGTAATCACCATACTATTGTCTGTGTCTATGAGCTTTTATTTTTACTTAATCCTCTCACTTTTTCACCTAGCCCCCAAACCCTGGTACCCTCTGACTGCTATTAATTAAGCAAAATAGAATAGAAAAGTATCAGAGAGAATCACACTTAGTAAGGAAAAGTATTGTTTTGTAAAATCTGGTTTCAACTGTATATGTGTGTCGTGTGTTTGCTGGGTCATAACACAAAATACATTGTTAACTCAGGTTACGATGAAAAAAATGAGGTTTTATATCTGGTATGACAGTGTGAGGAGTTCCACAGACCCACTTGCCATGGAAACTGGTAAAAATTACTTTAAAAGACCACCATTTAACATCTCTGAAAATGGCCCTAAGGGCATACTGCAAATGAAGAACAGAAGAATTGAATAGGCATTTTTGAAATCATTTTTTATTGCTATTCTATTACAGTTGTCCCAATTTTTCCCCTTTGCCCTCCTCTCAAAGAAGACATACAAAGGCTAACTGATACATGAAAACATCCTCAACATTCCCTGAATCATTGATTCTCAGGGAAATGTAAATCAAAACAACAGCAAGATATTACCTCACACCTGTTAGATTGACTTTCATAAAGAAGACAAGAGATAATTGTTGGTGAAGACGTGAAGAAAAGGGAAACCTTGTGTAGCACAAGTGGGAATGCAAACTGCTCTAGCCACTATGAGAAACAGTATGGAGATTCCTCAAAAAATTACAAATAGAACTATCATATGATCTAATGTTCCCAACTTTGGGTGTATTTCTAAGGGAACTGAAATCACTACCTTGAAGAGTTATCCACAGTCTGCACTCCTATTTTCATTGCAGCATTATTTACAATAGACAAGCCATGGGAACAGCTTAAGTGTCCTTTCACATATGAATGGATAAAGAAAATGTGTGTATACATATATAACATAATACAATATAATGGAATTTTATTTAGCCATTAAAAAAGGAAATTTTGCCATTTGTGACCACATAGATGTGTTACGGTGGAATCAGCGGCCAGAGTGGAGAGAAAGGAAGGGCCCTTACCATTGCAATCTAATTAAGAACTTAGTATAGGAGGCTAAAAGCAAAGGAAGACATGTCTCACCCATTAACCCAGTAATTCTGAGTCTGGTCTCATAAGGCTTCCAACCATTCCGAATAACATAAAGTAAACTATGACAGTGCAGGAGAGGGAGCCCTTGAAAGTCTGTGTGTATCATCTCCACAAGCTGGGAAATGGAAAACCTTGAGACTGTGTATTCATTCCATGGCCTGAAAGTAGGAAAAAAGAAGGGCCCATAAACAATTTTGGTTAACTGCCTGCCTCTGACCACATAAGTGAAATGATCAACTGAAGCCTGGAGCAAGATAAGCATTCCCACTAACTGACCCCCACACATATCTACCTTTGGGTAGTCATGTCTCACCGGGAAAGCTGGCACCACATTTACCCGATAATCAAAATGTAAGTCCCTCACCCCCATCCCGACAACTATGTAAGTCCTCAGAACAAAGGACTCTCTCTCGGCCCTTTTTGCCACATGGCGTGGGGCCCTGGCCACCTGGCCTTGGCCACCCTACTTTTGGCACCTGTACTCTAGTTACCTTTGCTTTGCTTTCCCATTAGAACTTATTGTTAATAAACTGGTTGCATGCTTTGAGGCTCTTTGGCCTGTATTTCTTTACTGAGTCAATGAGAAGAATTGAGTTTCTGGGAGTTTCTCCCATAACAGATGGACCCTGAGCACATTATGCTAAGTAAAATACATTAGACAAAGAAAGACAAATATGGTATCATCTTACTTAATATGAAGAATCTCTAAAAGCCAAACTGATAGAAACAGAGTAGCATGGCGGCTGTCAGGGGCTGGGAGGTAGAGTAAAAGGGGAGAAGGCTACATACTTCCAGTTATGAGTATATTCTCATCTAATGTTTAGCATGGTGACTGTAGTTAACAATATTGTTTTATGTATTTGAAAATTGCCAAGACAATAGATCTTAAATATTCTTACCCCTTGAAAAAAATAGTAATTGTGTGGAGTTACAGAGATGTTTACTAATCTTATTGTGGTAAGAATTTCGCAATATATACATGTATCCAATCATCACTTTGTACATTTTAAACTTGTACAATGTTATATTTCAATTATATCTCAATAAAGCTGGGAAAAATAAAACAACAGTGAGATACTGCTATTACTTATTGAAATGACCAAGGTTCAGAACATTGACAACACCAATGCTGGTCAGGATGGTGGTCAAAAGAACTCTTACTCATTGCTGATGAGAATGTAAAATGGTACAGCCACTTCGGAGGACAGTTGGCAGTTTCTTACAAAACTAAACATACTCTTACTATTTAATCCACCAGTCATGCTCCTTGGTATTTACCCAAAGGAGTTGAAAACTTACATCCACACAAAACCCTGCAAGTTTATAATAGCTTTATTCATAATTGCCAACACTTCAACCAACCAAGATGTTCATCAGTAGGTGAATAGATAAATAAACATTGAGAGAATGAATTATTGGTAAACACTAAAAATAAATGAGCTATCAAGTCAAGAAAAGACATGAAAGAAACTAAGTGCATATTATAAGTAAAAGAAGTCAATCTGAAAAGAATGCATGCTTTATGATCCTATCTATATGGCAAAACTAAGGAAAGAGTAAAAATATCAATGTTTGCCAGAGTTTAGGAGGGAGGGATGGATAACTAGGCAGAACACAGAGATGTTTTTTTAAAGCAGCGAAACTATCCTGTACTATATACTAAAATTGTGGATGCATGTCATTTTATATTTGCCCAAACCCACAGAATGTACAACACCAACAGTGAATGCTAATGTAAACTATGGACTTCTGGTGATAATGATGTGTCAGTGTTGATTCAGTAATTGTAACAAAGGTACCACCCTGGTGCAGGATGTTGATAGTGGGGAGGTTGTGCATGTGTGAGGGCAGGAGACATATGGGAAATTTCTGTATCTTCTATTCAATTTTGCTATAAACTCTAAAAACTGAAGTCTATATGAGAAATAATTTTTAAAAATTGAAATTCCCTGACACTTAATATTGGTTCTAGTCTCCGAAGATTCACATGCAAGTCCATATCACCTTTGTTTTAATCCAAATTCATTATTTTATTTTATATTCCCTTTAATATAGTAAATTTTACCGTAAGTCATTATTTGTCATTGTCTGGATACAATCTGGTGTTCCTTGTTTACTTTGCGCATAGTGTTCTTTGCATTCCTTTATTTTTCAGCCACGAAATTCTTATTCACTATTTTCAATTCAGCTTGAATATTTTCTTTCATGTGAAGCATTGGATGACTGTATCATGATAAAATCCTTGCCTTTCACTCTTTCAGATTTTAGTTTCAAATTATATACATCTATATTAAAGCAAAAATATTCATTGCATTATAATTGCTAGCTTATATGCCTATTTCCCACTCCACTGTTTCTTTTGTTTAACCAGCTTTGTTTACCAATGTTTAACACTATTCATCACATAGTAAAATGTTTTGAATGCATGCTTGAAGACAAATACATTTAAACATCCCTATTGAATATTTATTGATATTTTTTAACAACTACTTGTGTGCGTTTACAATCTCATTTTGTCATTATAAAAACACTAATTTCAGATATTACTCCTATTTTCATTTTACAAGTGAGGAAACTGTATCACTGATAGTAAAAGTTGCTTTCCCAAAGCCATATTTCTTGACAGAGCCAGGAGTCCACACTGAGTCCCAGTAATTATTATATTCTATAACACTATCTGGGTGATGATGATAATTAACACACACATATATTTTTTTTAATTCTAGCAAAACTGAACATCCTGTTTATCTCTTCTCAGCTTTGTTCATGCTTTGCTTATGATAAACTAAACAGCACTCCATACCCCCAGGTCTCAACTGTCTGATCCCCAAACCATATTTTCAAATCTATATCCAATTAATTGTAGTTTGGGGAATTTTATTTCTGCTGTTTAAAAATTTTTAACTTTTCTTCATATGGCTTGTTTTTTCATGTATTTGCAATTTTTATTTGTGATTTCTTGTTCATTGGGCTCTAATTGTGGGAATACTAGGTGATCCTTGTTGAAGGATATCTAGTTAGAAGGATTTGCTATTGACAATGTAAACCTGAGCCAGGTTTATGGTACTATCTTGGTTTGGAGACTTCTTAAATCATAGAGATATTGTACATTCAAACACCCACACAACATGAAGTTTTAAATGTGGTTATAAATTCTCAATTTCCCTAATCATATTATTTTCTGGCACATAGACTTGATCTACCCTTTCACTGAAAGTGTGGCCCTTCAAGGCATTTGGCTTTAAATTACAGCCTCAACTTTGACTACTTACCATGTCAACACTTGCTTCTCATTGCCACACATTAGAATCTGCTCATGAGATCAGCCAATACCCCTCAAGATAGCCTTAGCATCTGCCCTAGCTCACCTCTCTTTTTCCCTCTAAAGTCTACTTTTGTTTTTATTTCCATAATTCCCTATGAGATTATTTTATGTGTTTATTTAAAGTGTCCATCTCTGCATTTATTACATTATTTTAATCATGAATTGCAAGATGCTTAGATGAAATGTTTTATATTTTCTCCAGGATATCTAGTCTAGGATATTGCTGGGAAAGCAGTAAGTGTATTTTAAACCCAATTTTGGTGATGCAGGTATAAGGAAAAGAACTATCATTTAGCAGATACTTGAATCGTTCTACAATAAGCATTTCTTCATCCTAAAATAAAATGACTCTAAGAAATAAAGTAGCTTTTCTGTGATCATACTACTTGTGAGAGGCAGAGCAGAGATTTTAACTGAGGCCTATGTGACTCTTAAGTCAGAGTTTATTACAACATACAGGGGATTATCAATCTAAGATCAAGTGTTAGGGTGTATGGTAGACCCAACTGGTGCTCTTGCTTCACAAATGCCATGCCAGTAACATGGATGTAAAATTTAGAGGTTGCTGCAGTGCTCTTTTTGCCCCTTATTCTGACATGTATTCACTCTGGTGAATTACTAAATGAAGGAATCAATCAAGCTAGAAACATTACAGTTTTATTTAAATAATAAAAATACAACATTTTTAAAGAATTTTAAAAAACACATGGAAACTTTTTTTGTTGCTTATATCGTGCTCAGTGTGTTTGAGTCCACTTAATTAGGAGGCTATATTACAGAAATCATACAAATTCTATTACAGTTGTATCAGGATTAATGTCATCTTTAAGTTGTCACTTCCCATTTTTGTCATACAGTTTTTTCTTTAAACTTTTTTGCATGCCTTCCAACTGAATAGTTCTAGGCCTATAATAAGATGTATGCAATCTCCTTCTGATTTTTTACGTGTTGGTTATTTATAAGCTTTGGCTCAATAGTGTTATTTAGTGTACTTTTCCCAGTGGAATTGAACTTGACCTGACTGCATACACTTTGTTATTCTTAATGTAGTTAGTGGCTAAGTAACTGTCCAGAGAAAAACCAACAGTGAAAACACTCAGCTTTACTAGGTTGATCAAATGCAACTCTGGTCCCTATTTAACTCAATGGTTAAAAAGTGGCCTGATTTCATCCTTTGTTTGCTAATTTATATTTCCTTAACTGTTTGTGAGTGATTATTATTTCAGATGATTTGCTCTATTGTTCATTTTTACTTGCTAGCCTGCTAATTAAAAAAATGAAGGTTCAAAATTGTGAGTTATTAATTCAAATGTGAGGTGTTGACTACCTGAGCAACCCAGGCAAAAGGAAGATGCTTTTGGCCTGATTTTAATAATGTTAAGATATACAGAAATTTTGAGATTTATTGCTATTTTTAATATTTGCACAGCTTGAAATTTTAAATGATTTTTATATATTTAGCTTTGGGAATAACTTCTCATGCTTGTGTTTAAGGATGTTATCAAATATGTATGTATCAACACCACATCTAAGTGTGAATGTAATAATGGAGAAAGTGAGAGTGATTTTCTTCATGATTGATTAACCCATTTTGCTACTCTCTGGCACATTTCCTCACTAACTATTTGAGATGACAAGATATGAAAATAAAAAGTGTCAGTCAATTGTTTTCATATTCTCCACATTGATAAAAACATTTAAAAACAATACATTGCATATGCACTTACTTAAAGGCAAATACTATAAAAATCTATATAAACTCTAATGGATGGTATCATTAAGAATAATGTTTTGCTGGAAAAAAATAATACCTAATTTTTCTTTAATGGGATTATACTGTAACAACAACAATAATAAATTTCAAATTAGCCATACTATTACAACAAGAGTGGCAAGAAGTCACTTTCTAATTCCATTTAGCTTTCTCCTCTGAGAAAAAAAATTATGTATAAGGTCGGTCCAGAAAAAGTCCAACCATTGTTTACTATAACAAGAAAGGTTTGGGTGACATCGATGTAACCTGGCAACCAAGAAGAGTAGACTGGAATGCGCGTGTGTGAACAATTACCACTTCAGCATACTAGTCAGTGGGGGCAGTAAACACTGTTGAGTGAACATGTGTACTGTGTGGCCATCGCATTCAAAATGACTGAGCAAGTAAAGTAATGTATCTGCATCAAATTTTGTGTTAAGCTTCATTGAACATTCTTCCATGGAAACTATTCATATGATTCAGAAGTCCGTAGCTATGGGTGACTGGTGATTGGTAGCTTCGTCATCACAACGTGCCAAGTCATGCATCATGTCTTATGCAGAGATTTTGGTGAAACACCAAGTCACCCAGGTGACTCAGACCCCCTACAGCCCAGATTTGGCACCCTGCAACTTCTGGCTTTTCCCAAAACTAAAATCACCTTTCAAAGAGAAGAAAGTTAAGACCACCAATGAGATTCAGGAAAATACAATGGGGCAGCTAATGGTGATTGCAAGAACTGTGTGAGGTCCCAAGGTGCCTACTTTGAAAGGGACTGAGGTGTCATTGTTCTATGTAAAATGTTTCTTTTTCCTTGTATCTTCTTCAATAAATGTCTCTATTTTTTCTTTTTCTTTTTTTACTGTTAAAATAATTTATATATGTTTCTTTTTTTATTATTGTTCAAGTACAGTTGTCTTCATTTTCATCCCAACCATCCCCATCTCCCACCCTCGACCTTACCCCCTTTGGCTTTGTCCATGTGTCCTTTATACATGTTCCTTGATGGCCCTTCTGCTATTATCCCTCCCCCTCTTCTTCTCTGGTTACTGTCAGTTTGTTCTTTATTTTGATATTTCTGGTTGTATTTTGCTTGCTTGTTTATTTTGTTGATTATTCATATTACATGACTGAATACTTTCTGGAAAAAATAAATGAAGGCTACAGTTAATTATCCATGGGGTGGGTTCTCTTAACTTTTCAATGTATGTGTACCAAGTAATATTATAATTTCTTATGACTTTATTTTTAACAGAACTTTGAATAAAAATCACAATATGACTTTCCTTAAAACTCCAAATAAAGTTAATGTTTGTATGGCTGAATAAAACAAATCTTACAAAGTGGATTGGTAACCAAATTTATGACATTTAATTTAACTATCTGTTGTTGCCTTTTTTGGTAATAAACTGTTCTGTAATAAATTAAAGACACATCAAGAAATAGTATACAAAATCAATGGCTAATGTGAGGTATAACTCATGTATAATTCTTTGAAAATGTTATCTGTTAAATTGTATGTTTCAAATGTCATAAAATATTTCACTAATATTTTTAACAAGGAATACCTCTTATTTTTATAGAGAACCATACACATTTTAAGAAATTTGAACACTGACTGGTGTGGCTCAGTGGGTTAAGTGCTGGCCTGCAAACCAAAAGGTCTCTGGTTTGATACCCAGTCAGGGCACATGCCTGGGCTGTGGGCCAAGTCTCCAGTGGGGGTGCATGAGAGGCAACCACACACTGATGTTTCTCTCCCTCACTTTCTCCCTCCCTTCCCCTCTCTCTAAAAATAAATAAATAAAATCTTTAAAAAAGAAATTTTAATTTGGTCCTACATGAAAATTTTCAAGCATATAGTAAAATTGAAACAATGATGTAGGGAATATACATATGCCTATCACATAGATTCTATAATCAACATTTAGTATAGCTGCTCATCACATTAATCTCTACACCAATCCATCTTATTTTTAAATGCATTTTAAAGTAAGTTGCAGAGAGCAGAAATGTTGACCCCTGTCATATTAAATATTAATCCCTTGTACTATTCTAGAAAAGTAAAGTCCCCTTTGTCTGCACAAGGTATGCAATTGTATCCAATGGGGAATCCAGAGTTTTCTACTCCAGACCAGGGTTCAGCGACCCACAGCCCACATGCTAACTCTGGCTCATTACCTGTGTCACAAAACAAATTTCTATTGGCATTTAGCCATACCCATTTATTTCCCTCTTGTTTATGGCTGCTCTTACACTGCAGGGGCAGAGACCATGTAGCCTAGAAAGTCTTAATATTTACTATCTGTCTCTTTTACAAAGAAAGTTGGCTGACCACTATTTCTTCCTGAATTCTGTCTCCCAGTGCTTCCATGATTTATATTAAATATTTTTACCAAATTAGAATTTGGTTTTCCTCATGTGCAAAGCATAGAGTTGAACTTACTGATCTGAGACTCTATCTTTCTCCTTCTTATTTTTTTCAGTGCATCATCTCTGAATTTCTTCTTCCTTTCTCCTCATTAATGAGATTTGAACTTCATTTGACCTAGTTCATATTTATGGCAAGAGTTGCTTCTTATCCTCTAATTAATAATTTAGCAAAGATCCTGGCATGCAAACTGAATTTCAAGTTTAATTAAAATATTCTCCCAAACTTCAGATCAGCTTATATCTTTGATAAACAAGGACTCCCTGTATAGCTGGATCTGTAGATTCTCTCAATTTAATGCTAAAATTCTGTCCTGTTCACAATAAAATGCATTGTAACTATCTCCAGATTAACTCATGTGCAATTATGGAGAAAAGTCAGCATGTTTAGATAACTGTTCCCATAAATCACCTCTCCCAGTTAGCGTGTCTCTGGTAGAATGCTTGTTAGTATTTAATATTGATTTTTATACAATAAACATACTTCTCAATGTAACATTTTTTCTCCAATTTTTATATTTATACGCCCAACTCTTAGAGAAAGTGTGCTAAAGACACTTCACTGAATTTCAATGAAAAGGATTTTCCCCCTAGATATCCATGGTATTAAGAATGGAATCACAATCTCATAATCAGTGTGAGCCATTTTCTATCATCATTCATTTGTTATGAGAGCACTTCCACAGAATCTATCATATTTAGATCTTGTTTTTGTTTAACTTAACTTTTGTTAACTTGTAGAGAAGGAAGCAAAGGGAGAGACAAAGAGATTATAGTGCAAGAGAATAAGCTCTTATTTATATATCAAGCATTCACTATATTAACCATATTACTTGATGATCTAAAAAATCAAGATTTAGCAGAGCAATATGATATCTATCTATCCATCTATCTATGGTTTGAATACATTTTGTAAAATTGGGAGTTTGGGTTACATGTGCAACATATTATATTTCATCCATTTAAAATAATCGGAGGGCAGCCATGTTGGCCTATATCTCCCACTGATTACAACTAACATCTCTGGACAGAGACAGCAACCATCTGAGGAATCGGGAATGTAAACAAGAGCAGGCAGATTGAAGACAGAAATCAAAGCCTGAATAATAACCATAGTGAGAATCAATGTTATGATTTTGTTTCTTTTTGTCTTCTGGCCTTCAACCAAATTCTGAAATAGCAAAAACCACCTGTTTTTAGTCAAAGAACAAGTAAAGCAGCTCCCTGTACATTGAAGAGTAGGAGGAAAATGTCTTTTTTCCTCCCTTTTTTTTTTCTTTCAGCACTGTCTTGAGGACAGCCACAGTCATAAAAGTGCACGGGGATGGTGGCTGCAATACAAGTACTTAAAACCAAAAAGACAGCCTGTCTCTTTGGCCAGAGGAAATAGTAAAAGCTTGTGTTGTCCAAAGAATGTAAAGAAAATCCTTGTTATTTTTTTCTTTACCTTTTCTCTCACCACTTTGTCTTGAAGATTTGAAATCTTCAGTATGAAAACCTAGAACTCTAAGAGAGCTTCATTTTCCAGTCAGAGGCATCACCAAAAAGGGCTTGGAGAATTGGAATGTGTGGGAGAAATATGGGAGAGAGAGATCTGAAGAAAAGCATCTCTTAAACCTGTATATGAAGCAACATAAAATTCCAGGCTGAGTCTTCAGCTGTTAATGAGCAGTACAGATCCAAAGAAGTGCGACAAAGACTTAAGAAACTTACTATATAAACAACTGCCTAAGTACCAGACTGGCCTCTGAGTAGCATGTGGTAGTCAGACCCAAACAGCATGAAAGAGCTTATAAAACTTGACATCAGAGCCACCACACACAGACAGTGAGACAGAAGTTGCATTCTGAAACTAACTGGGTTGATTTCCAAGTAAAAGAAACACACAAAAGCAACAGTCTCCAAATGATATTAACAGACACAGAGTTTCATAGCACAATATTAAAAATATCCAAGATACAGTCCAAACTTACTCAGCATACAAAGAAGTTGGGAAATCTGATTAAATTTAAAGGAAAAGACCATCAACAATTGCCAGCCTTCAGATGATACAGATAGTGGGATTATTAGACAAATACTTAAAGTCGTCTATTACAACCATATTCAATGAGGCTGTGGTGAACATACTTAGAAATGAAAAGAGGTACATTAACAGCAGAAAAATTAAAACACAAAAACAAGTCAATGGACATTTTAGAACTAAAAAATACAATGTCTGAAATTTAAGAGATATAATCATTGAATGAGTTAATGGCAGATTGTAGATAAAGATGACAGGGGAAAAAGTGTGAATTTAAAGACAGAGCAATATAAATTATACAAAGTGAAAAATGAAAAAATACTGGGGGAAAAACAGAACTCAAGGACTTGTGTGACAATAAAATAATTGTGAATGTATTTCTGTTAATATTTTCATGAAGAACACTTGGTTTTGGAGAAAGGATTACTGTTAATTAAACCAATGAAACTAGGCTTCTAAATGACTTCTACCCTTTCAAATAATCTCCTTATAAAAACATTTACAAGACTCCCATGAAATGCTATTCTTTAAAAACCTAAAATAGCGATTCTTTTTCTCATTTCATTAATTTATCCATTGGTTCAAGAATATTCATGGAGTACATTCAGTAGGCTGCTAAAATTCATATGATCTTGTATTACATATAGGTAGATATCGCTTGAAAAGCATGCAATCATCTGTCATTATAGGAAGAACTTTCTGTCAATTTACAAGTGAAAGGAAGCATGGACAAATAACGTGATTCCCCAAAACTGATGATGCTCAAACTTAAACAGAATTTGGCACCAGGAGTATAAAAAATATTAAAGTTTCAGGTAAATAGCTGGATTATATAACCATTTAAATAGATAATTTTTATAATTGGGATGACTTTCATACAAATATATGAGATTAAATACTTATTTAAATAATTTATGAGGGAACCAGCACAATGTTGAGACTAAAAGAAAAATTGAAGAGTTATGTAGAAGTAATATAATAAAGGAATGTATAAAATTGCTAGATTATATACAAAACTGGTTATTGATTCACAGGGTAGTAAACTATAACTTCTTGACTAGTTTTTCCAATTATTTGCACTTATAAATGAAAATCAATAATTTAACATGTAATATCATCATGTCTTTTTTAAAAGACTTTATTTCTAGAGAGAGGGGAAGGGAGCGAGAAAGAGAGAGAAATATTGAATGTTTGTTTTGCATGCCCCCAACCAGGCATGTGCCCTGACCTTGAACCAGCAACCCTTTGCTCTGCATCATGTCTAGAAATAATTAGTCAAACAAATTTCCCCTCCAAAATAATCCTTGGGTAAACCTGTGACTTCTATTATATTGAAAGGACATTCCTCTTTTCCCCAAATTTGTTCTTTTCTTCCCCCTAATTTTGTATACTACACACACACATACCACATAAAATGTATGACAATTAACTCACAAAGCTTTAAATTGTCAGTTGAAAGAAGTAGATATATGAAGTTATTTAATTTATTGGAAAATATGGTGTTTACAAATAAAAAACAAATATGTGGTAGGCATATTTCTAATATAGACTCCGAAAATCTCCTTCTTCCCTATGTACATAGACTTTCTATAATTTGTTCCCTTTGAGTGTGTGCAGACCAGTATATAGGATGAGATTTTGCTCCTGAAAATTAGGTTACAATGCATGGGAAATGTGAAAAGATTTTGTGGTTTTAAACAAATTTCCGAATGAACAGTCTTTATTCATTCATTTACTTTTAAACATTTTTATTGTTGTTCAAGTACAGTTTAAAGCCTTTTCCCCTCCCCACCCCTCCCCACCACCCGAGCCCTCCCCACCTCCCTCCCGTTTCTACCCTCCCTTGTTATTGTCCATGTGTCCTTTATACTTGTTCCTACAAACCGTTCACCCTTTTCACCTATAATCCCCTCCCCTTTCCCCTCTGGTCACTCTCTGCCCATTCTCAATTTCAGTGCCTTCAGTTATATTTCATTGATTAGGTTTCTGTTAAAGGTGAGATCATATGGTATTTGTCTTTTACTGCCTAGCTTATTTCACTTAGCATAATGCTCTCCAGTTCCATCCATGCTGTCGCAAAGGGTAGGAGCTCCTTTTTTCTTTCTGCTGCATAGTATTCCATTGTCTAAATGTACCACAGCATTTTTATCCACTCATTTCCTGATGGGCACTTAGGATGCTTCCAGCACTATTGTAAATTGTGCTGCTATGAACATTGGGATGCATAGGTTCTTTTAGACTGGTGTTTCAGGGTTCTTAAGATATAATCCTAGCAGTGGAATTTCCAGGTCAAAAGGCAGATCCATTTTCAGTTTTCTGAGAAAATTCCATACTGTTTTCCATACTGGTTGTACCAGTCTGCAATCCCACCAACAATGCACTAGGGTTCCCTTTTCTCCACACCCTCTCCAACACTTGTTATTTGTTGCTTTGTTTATGATGGCCATTCAGACCTGTGTGAGGTGGTATCTCACTGTGGTTTTAATTCGCATCCCTCTGATAGCTAGCAATACTGAGCATCTTTTCATATGTCTCTAGACCCTCTGTATGTCCTCCTTGGAGAAGTGTCTGTTCAAGTCCTTTGCCCATTTTTTAATTGGGTTGCTTGTCTTCTTAAGAGTGCAGTCATGTGAGTTCTTTATATATTTTGGAGATTAAACCCTTGTCTGAGGTATCATTGGCAAATATGTTTTCCCATACAGTTGGTTCTCTTTTTATTTTAATACTGTTTTCTTTAGCCAAGCAGAATCTTTTTATTTTGATGAGATCCCATTTGTTTATTCTTTCCTTTATGTCCCCTGCTCTAGAGGACATATCAGTGAAAATATTGCTGTGTGGAATATCTGAGATTTTCCTGCCTATGTTCTCCTCTAGGACTTTAATGGTGTCACGACTTATATTTAAATCTTTTATCCACCTTGAATTTGTTTTTGTGTATGGTGTAAGTCAGTCTCGAGTTTCATTTTTTTTTTTTTTTTGCATGTAGTTGTCCAGCTCTCCCAACACCATTTCTTGAAGAGGTTTTTTTTTTTACCCCATTTTATGCTGCTGTCCCCTTTGTCAAATGTTAATTCACCATAGATACTTAGATTTATTTCTGGGTTCTCTGTTCTGTTCCACTGGTCTATGTGTCTATTTTTATGTCAGTACCAGGCCTTTTTTATTACAGTGGCCTTGTAATAGAGTTTGTTATCAGGTATTGTGATCCCTCCTACTTTGCTCTTCTTTCTCAAAATTGCAGCAGCTATTCAGAGTTGTTTCTGGGTCTACAGAAATTTTTGATGTGTTTATTCTATGTCTGTGAAATATGCCATTGGTACTTTAATAGGTATTGCATTGAATCTATAAATTGTTCTGGCTAGTATGGACATTTTTATGATCTTAATTCTTCCAATCCATGAACACGGTATGTGTTTCCATTTGCTTGTGTCTTCCTTAATTTCTTTTTGATCTTGGTTATTCCCTTCCTTTTATTTGTTCTAGGCTGTCTTTGTTGTTGTTCTTCTAGTTCTTGTAGTTGTAAGGTTACCTCATTTATTTGAAATGTTTCTATTTTTTTTTTTTTTAGGTAGTCCTATATCACTATGAACTTCCTTCTGAGGACTGCCTTCACTGTGTTCCATAAGTTTTGGGTTGTTGTGAGTTCATTCTCATTTGTTTCCAGAAACTTTTTGATATCTTTCTCAATCTCATTCTTCACCCATTCATTGTTTAATAGCATGCTTTTCAATCTCCATAAGTTTGAGTGTTTTTGAGTTTTTTCCTTGAGGTTGGTTTCTAGTTTCAATCCATGGTGGTCAGAGAAAATGATTGGTATGATTTCCATTTCTTTGAATTTGTTGAAGCTTGTTTTGTGACCTATTATGTGATCTATCTTTGAAAATTTCATGTGCACTTGAAAAGAATGTGTATTTTGCTTCTTTAGGATGAAAGGCTCTATATACATCAGTTAAGTCCATTTCATCTAGAACATTGTTCAATGCCACAATATCTTTGCTGATATTTTGTTTGGAAGATCTGTCCATTTTTGAGAGTGGGATGTTGAAATCCCCTACTATAATTGTGTTGCTGTCAATATCTTTCTTGAAGTCCTCCAAGATTTTCTTTATGTATTTGGGTGCTCCTATGTTGGGTGCATATATATTTATGATGTTTACGTCTTCTTGTTGGATTCTTCCCTTGAGTATTATGTAGTGACCTTCTGGGTCTCTCTTTATGGCTCTTTATTTGAATCCTATTTTGTCTGATATGAGTATTGCTACCCTGGCTTTTTTTTCCCTGTCCATTTGCTTGGAAAATTTGTTTCTAGCCCTTCACTTTCACCTGTGTAGGTCTTTTATCCTGAGGTGGGTCTCTTGTAGGCAGCATATGTGTGGGTCATGTTTTCTTATCCATTCAGCTATTCTATGTCTTTTGATTGGAGCATTTAATCCATTTACTTTTAAGGTTATTATTGATAGGTACTTATTCATTGCCATTTATGTACATGTGCTCCTCTCTCCCTTTCTCTTTTCCTTCCTTTCCTTAAATCAGACCCTTTAGTATCTCCTGCGGAGCTGGTTTAGTGGAGGTATATTGTTTTAGACTTCTTTTGTCTGGGAAGCTTCTTATTTCGCCTTCTATCTTGATTGAGAGCCTTGCTGGGTAAAGTAGCCTTGGTTGCAGGCCTCTGGTTCTCATTACTTGGAATATTTCTTGCCATTCTCTTCTGGCTTGGAACATTTCCATTGATAAGTCAGCTGCTAGTCTTATCGGGGCTCCCTTGTATGTTACTTCCTTTTTCTCTCTTGCTGCCTTTAAGATTCTCTCTTTGTCTTGGAATGTTGCCATTTTAATTATGATGTCTCTTCAATTGGGCCTCTTTGGGTTCCTATTGATTGGGACTCTATGTGTTTCCTCCACTGTTTTTTTGGGGTAGAAGTGGCAGCCTCTGGGCTGCAGGATCAGGTGTGCACTGTCCCTGGGGCCTAGGGTGTGAGCTTCTGGTTGGGCAGAGGTAGGCGTTCAGGAGACAGGGGCAGTTGAAGCAGAGAATTCCCCAAACAACCACTGAATGCTTCTTTTTTATTTTTTATTTTTTTTTTGGAAATTTCCTCATATTCAAACCTGCCACTCCAAACAAGTACCTGGTCTCTCACACAGCTCCACTCTCCAAACAGACTGGGGACTGACTGGGTCAGGGTCCATCATGGCCCAACTCTTCCCAGCTGGTGTCCACAGTCTCAGTGGGAACATACTGCCCCTGTGTGTTTGCCACTTTCTCTTTAACCCCCCCACCCCCCGCCGTGACTTCAAGCATCCAGGTCCCTCCTAGTGCTGTTCAAACCTTGTTTGGCAAGGGAGGGAGCCGTTGACCTGGCTCTCTCCCAAGAATCCTGTGGTGAACCCAGCAGGCACCAGGCCTGGGGCTGCAGCCACCCTGGTCCCCGCACTGGTCCCAGGGACCTTATTGTTCTGAAGCACACTCCTTACTGTCTGATTTTTCAATGTCTTTTTCAATTTTTGGTCTCCTATCTTAATATATGCTGGGATACTGTTGTCTGTTCACTCTGTTCCTCAGAAGATCAGCTAAGTGTTTCACCTGTTTGCAGAGGGAAGTGGACACTGCTCCCACCTATCTCACCATCATCTTCCCTCTCTATTTATCTATTTTCATTTAATTCTTTACTGTTGGTCAAGTACAGTTGTCTCCATTTTCCCCCCATCACTCCCACTACCCCAGACATCCCTACCTCCCACCCTCAATCCTACCCCCTTTGGTTTTGTCCATGCGCCCTTTATACATGTTCCTGAAAACCCTTCCCCCTTTTTCCTCCATTGTCTCCTTCCATCTCCCCTCTGGTTACTGTCAGTTTATTCTTAATTTCAATGCTTCTGGTTATATCTTACTTGCTTGTTTGTTTTGTTGATTAGGTTCCACTTATAGGTGAGATCGTATGGTACTTGTCTTTCACCACCTGGCTTATTTCACTTAACATAATGCTCTCCAGTTCCATTCACGCTGTTGCAAAGGGTAGGAGCTCTTTCTTTCTTTCTGTTGGGTAGTATTCCATTGTGTAAATGTACCATGTTTTTTTGATCCATTCATTTACTGATGGGCACTTAGGTTGTTTCCAACACTTGGCTATTGTGAATTGTGCTGCTATGAACATTGGGGTGCATAGGTTCTTTTGAATTGGTGTTTCAGGGTTCTTAGGGTATAATACCAATAATGGAAGTGCTGGGTCAAAAGGAAGTTCCATTTTTAGTTTTCTGAGGAAATTCCATACTATTTTCCACAGTGGCTGCACCAGTCTGCATTCTCATGAACAGTGCACTAGGGTTCCCTTTTCTTCACAACCTCACCAGCACTTGTTGTTTGTTGATTTATTTATGAGGGCCATTCTGACCTGTGTGGAGTGGTATCTCATTGTGGTTTTAATTTGCATCTATCTGATGGCTAATGATGCTGAGCATCTTTTTTTTTGAAAATTTTTATTGTTATTCAAATATAGTTGTCTGCATATGTCTCTGTGCCCTCTGTATGAAGTCTTTGACATAATCAAAAGTGAGATTATAAAGGCTGAACTGGAGTTAATCAGGGGAAACCTTCTGAAGAGGATCAAATCTTTCCTAAAGAGAGGAGATCAGAGCAAAAGAGACTCAAAATGAGGGATTTTTTAAAAGTATATTTGATTGATTATGCTGTTACAGCTTTCCATTTTTTCTCCCCTTTATCCATTCTTCTTTCTGCACCCTCCAGCTCTCCAGCATTCTCCTCACTTTAGTTTAGGTCCATGGGTTATACCTATAACTCTTTGACTTCTCTGTTTCCTATACCATTCTTAACCTCTCCTTGTCTATTTTATGCCTACCAATTATGCTTCTTATTCTCTGTACCTTATCCCCCTTTTCCTCTTCCCTCTACTCACTGAAAACCCTCCATGTGATCTCCACTTCTCTGTTTCTGTTCCTGTTCCAGTTGTTTGCTTAGTTTTCTTTTGTTTGTTTTTAGGTTCAGTTGTTGATATTTGTGAGTTTGTTGTCATTTTACTATTCATAGTTTTTGATCTTCTTCTATTACTTAGATAAGCCCTTTTACCATTTCATATAATAAGGGCTTGGTAGTGATGAATTCCTTTAACTTTACCTTATCTGGGAAACATTTTATCTGCCTTTCCATTCTATATGATAGCTTTGCTGGATAGAATAATCTTGGATGTAAGTCCTTGCCTTTCATGACTTCAAATATATCTTTCCAGTCACTTCTCACATGTAAGGTTTCTTTTGAGAAATCAGCTGATAGTCTTATGAGAACTCTTTTGTAGGCAACTCTCTCTTTTCCTCTTGCTGCTTTTAAGATTCTATTTATCTTTAATCTTGAGTAACTTGATGATGATGTGCCTTGGTACATTCCTCCTTGGGTCCAATTTCTCTGGGACTTTCTGCTCTTCTGGGACTTCACCAGACTGGGGAAGATTTCCTTCAATATTTGTTCAAATAAGTTTTCAATATTGTGGTCTTCCTCTTCTTCTTTTCACACCCCTATGATTCAGATGTTGAAGTGCTTAAAGTTGTCCCAGAGGTTCTTAAGCCTCTCCTCCTTTTTTTGGATTCTTGTTCCTTTATTCTGTTCTGGTTGGATGTTTATTTCTTCCTTTTGCTCCAAATTATTGATTTGAGTCCTGGTTTCCTTCCCTTCACTGTTGGTTCTCTGTATGTTTTGCTTTATTTCACTTTGTGTAGCCTTCATTTCTTTCTTCATTTTGCAAACAAGATGAATAATTTCTATGAGCATCCTGATTACCAGTGTTTTGAACTCTGTATCAGATAAGGTGGCTATCATTTCATCACTTAGCTCTTTTTGTGGAGTTTTGATCTGTTCTTTCATTTGAGCCATATTTCTTTGTCTCAGCACACCTGTTATGTTGTAAGGGGGTGGGACCTTAGGTATTCACCAGGGCGAGGCAAGCCTCTTTGCTGCATTGTGGTGCTGTTTGTGAGGAAGGGCTCACAGAGGGAACAATGCTGCTCACTTGCTCCACTCTAGCCCCACTTTCCAAAGAACTTTTGTGTAAGACTGGGAGTTTTGCCTGATGTGCCAACTCCTGCAGTAGTTTATAGCTAGCTTTGAAACTTTAGTTTCCTGTCCCATCATCCCTGCCTTCCCTGTATGGTCCACCGCCTTACTGCATGTCCTCTTTGATCGGCTAGCCATCTCATGTCTCTGCCCTTCCTACTGGTCTGGATGAATGTTTCTTTAAATCCCTGATTGTTGGGGTTTCATGCAGTTTGATTTTCTGGCACTTCTGGTTGTTTATTATTTTTAGATTGGTTATTATCCTTCATTTCTACTTACTCCTCCATCTTGGCCAGAACTCTCAAAATGAGAGATATTCTTTTGCTGATAGAATTAAATCTAAATCCTTTAGAATTGTCTGGAGTAGGGCTGATCTGGCCAAGAATTTATACACCAATACTGATCTGATATTTGATGAAGCTAAATCTGGAAAGCAATACAACCTTAGAGGATGTTGCTCTCTTTAATTGAGGCAATTCCTTAGGAGACTGACAAAGGCATTCTTTTCAGAGCTCTTTCAGTAGCTAGGACAATTCCTTCATTGAAGGGGTAACCGGGTGCACATCACAACGTTTTCCATGACAGTACTACTGAGATATAAGCTACTACTAGTTTTATGTCAGTAACTTTCTGAATGTATTCATCTTCCCCCAAAATGTAGCTTATTTTAAAAAAAACCTTTATATTAGGCTAGGAACTGTATTCCATAACTTACATGCCTATATGCATTTCTGAAATGTAGATCAGAGAGTATGCTTCAAAACAACAATATTTTATTAAAATTTTAGAGATAGTGCTTATCTTGAGACAATGAAACTGCCATGTCAGAGATCAATGATTCACCATTTTTGGGTTATGTCTTTTTAATTTGCTAAATTCTGGTATCCAGGGTAAAAATGTAATCATGGAACTAATTATGTTAGCTCTCACTGTAGGATTCAGACAAAAAAAAAAAAAGATGTACATGAACTCATTCAGGGATTGTAGTTATATATGCCTTTGACATGTTTGTATCAAATGTTAAAATTATCATTCTTTATACTACCACATATCAACTTTGCTTCTACTCATTATTAGTCAAAATAATCAACTAAGAAAAACCAATTGTTAAATGGGATTAATTTGCAGTGAAATTGGTTATGCAAAATGCTGTAAATGCATACTGACTTGGTGCATAGCAGCTGAAAAGTAGTTAATCCATAGAATTTCATGTGAATGTTTACACTTTAAAGGATCTCAGAATTGCCTGGCAGTTTTCCAACTTTGATTCTTCTTCTGTCTATTAAAATGTATCAGAAGTGACCTTATTATTGCTGTCACTTTTGATAACCCTTCAGAAAGTTTTAACTACAAGTATTTCATGCAATTCCTGTCTTTTAAATGAGAAATTAGAAAATAAAATTATTGATCTGAATTCAAGCACACAATGTACCTCCTATTATGTTCTTACTTTTAAAAAATTGGCCTGAAATAGTAACTTCAAATCCTTTATTCTCTATAATCATTTTACTACTCATTGATTTTTTTATTATACATCTGTTTTCATTAAAAATTTTTAAACAAGGGGAGAGGAAGATGGCGGCCTTGGAGGAGGAGTCCTGATCCCCCTCTCCAGTGCTCGGGGGAGAATTTGGCCGATCTGAGGAGAAACAGAGCAAGAGACCACCGATATCGCAACATTTATGAAAATAGGGCATCAGAAGTTATCCAGATATTGAATGAACAGACGGTAAGAGGCCGGCTTTGGGAACAGAAGGGACTGGTGCTAGGTGCAGAGAGAGGGCCCACGCTCCTGGGTCTGTCTCTGGGCACCTGGGAGAGCAGAGACGCCGCTCCACCCCATTCCCGGACAAGGTTTGGGGAGCAGAAGCACAGGAGCTGTGCGCACCCACGAACTTTCTGGGGAACAGTGAGTACCCAGTCTGCCGGACCAAGAGTGACCTTACCGTGGGGGTGGAGGCCTCCCCGTGGGCGCCCGCACCCCCAAACAGGGGTGTGTGTGGTTTTGGGGAAGACTGACACCCCACGGCCGGGAACAAGGGAAGGGCTTCCGGAGCTGAGACCATTTGGCGCGGGTGCGCGCCCTGCTGGATACCTCACTCAAAGGGAGAACCCAGAAAAGACAAAGCTATTCCGGGGTCCTGGGGTCCGCAGCAGAGGCAAAGGGAAGGGCGCAACTTTTCCCAAGCCCCGGAGGGTGCGTCTCGAAACCGGAGGAGAGACGGCGCTTCCCAAGAACATAGAGCCCACGAGGGGAAGTACAGAGCTCCTCACAGTCCCAGTCCAGGTACCCTGACCCCGGAAGAGAGGCTGGTGCTTCGCTGAGCATAGAGCCTGTGGTGGCAAAGTGGTGGGGAGGGACGCAACCCCTTGCCATCTCCACAGCTTGCGCCCTGAACCCAGACGGAGACAGCAATAGTTTCTGGGAAAAGCTGGTGGCCAGCCCTGAGTCTGACTGAGTTCTGTCTTAGAAAGGGGAAAGGCAGTCTAACCGCTCGCTCCTCAGACTGCTTGCGCTGGCAGGAGCAGAAAGACTGATTTGGCCAGTCAGAAACCAACAAGAGGTTTTTTTTTTTTTTTTTTAATTTGCTTTTGTTGTTGTTGCTTCTTTGTTTATTTTTTCTTTTTCTCTGTGTGTGTGTGTGTTTTCTTCTTCTTTTTCTTCTTTCTTTCTTTTTTCTTTATTCCCCCTTATCCTGCTGATGTTAGTTTGATTTTATCTTGTTTTTGTTTATTAAACAACTTTTTATTTTTTAAAACTCTTAATATTTTTATATCTCTCAATTCCTTATGATTCTTTTCCATCCATCTTAGTGCTATTACTTCTGCTCCAAATCTATCTCTCCTGCAATACATCCTCTGGGGTTTTTTTGGTTGTTGTTGTTTGTTTGTTTTTTGGGGGTTTTTGCATGCAAATTTATATTATCTTTTTCTCTCTTTTCTGACATTTTTTATTTCAATAGTATTTTCTTTTCTTTCTACATAATCTTCTTTGCTTGGCTAGTTATACTGTCAATTGATGGGTTCCCCCTATTATCTCATTCACAATGTGTTGATAATTTACTGTCCCTCACTTGGGTCCCATTGGTACACCACTCAAGATTCTATGCTCCTTATTCTTGTTGTCTAGATCTCATAGAATCTGCTGCAAGATTGTTGCTTCGATATCACTATAAATAACACTTATTCCATACACTTGTAAATACAACTTAACACCCCTCACAGATCTTGGCTCACTTTGCAATTTCCAAAACTCTACTAACATAGGGGTTATCTCTATTCTTTTACACACTACCCCTATTTACTATTCTTTATTCCTACCTTACCTCAGAATCTGACCTCTTGCTGTCTCATAGCTTTGTAGATCCAACTAACAACACATTCCTCTCCACTAGGAGTCTTATCTTTCCATACTTTTTAAAACGTGGATAGTGGGGCAGAAGAACATCGTTTACACTATATATAGCCAAAGGATCTCCCACCTCTTCTCTACTGGCTGCTACTGTAAATATCATAGAATACTGGTTCACTGTCTTAACCCATTTTGCCTTACTCCTCCAACTGATCACAAAAAAGAGTAGAGGGAAGCTGTGAACACCAGGATACCCAAAAGAGACTACTCCACTGATCCTCGCAGGTATTCTACCACAGAAGATCACATCATAAACACAAGGAACCAGAACAGATCAAGTTAAGAAACAGAGGTTAACAAGAAGAGTCTCAGGAACAATGAGAAGACAAAGAAACAATCCGTAAATGAAGGGAAAGGAGGAAGCCTCAGAAGGAATGCTAAATGAAATAGAGGCAACTCAACTATCAGATATTGAGTTCAAAACAATGATTATAAGGAAGTTCAACGAGCTCACAATGAGCTTCCAGAAACTACAGGGGAGCTACATTGATCTCACTGAAAACTATATCAATATGAAAAAGGAAATAGAAACTCTCAACAAAGGCCAAGAGGAAATGAAGAATACAATTTCTGAACTGAAGAACACAGTAGAAGGAATGAAAAGCAGGATTGATGACGCAGAAGATCGGATCAGCGAATTGGAGGACAAAGTAGAAAAAAACATCCAGAAAGAACAAGAAAAGGAAAAGAGGCTCAGAAAAAATGAAGAGGGATTAAGAGAAATGCAAGACAATATGAAACGTAATAATATCCGTATAGTAGGGATACCAGAAGGAGAAGAAGAGGAGCAAGGGATAGAAAACCTACTTGACAAAGTAATGAAGGAAAACTTCCCCAATTTGATGAGAGAAAAAGTCACACAAATCCAGGAAACACAAAGAGTTCCAATCAAGAGGAACCCAAAGAGGCCCACCTCAAAACACATCATAATTAAAATGGCAAAATTTCAAGACAAAGAGAGAATATTAAAGGCAGCAAGGGAGAAAAAGGAGGTAACATACAAGGGAGCCCCAATAAGGCCCACAGCTGATTTCTCAATGGAAACACTTCAAGCCAGAAGGGAATGGCAAGAAACATTCCAAGTAATGAGAACCAGAGGCCTGCAGCCAAGGCTACTTTACCCAGCAAGGCTCTCAATCAAGATAGAAGGCGAAATAAGAAGCTTCCCAGACAAAAGAAGTCTAAAAGAATATACCTCTACTAAACCAGCTCTGCAAGAGATACTAAAGGGTCTGATTTAAGGAAAGGAAGGAAAAGAGAAAGGGAGAGAGGAACACACGTACATAAATGGCAATGAATAAGTGCCTATCAATAATAACCTTAAATGTAAATGGATTAAATGCTGCAATCAAAAGACATAGAATAGCTGAATGGATAAGAAAACATGACCCACACATATACTGCCTACAAGAGACCCACCTCAGGATAAAAGACCTGCACAGGCTGAAAGTGAAGAGCTAGAAACAAATTTTCCAAGCAAATGGACAGGAAAAAAAAGCCGGGGTAGCGATTCTCATTTCAGACAAAATAAACTTCAAAAAAAGGGCCATAAAGAGAGACCCAGAAGGTCACTTCATAATACTCAAGGGAAGAATCCACCAAGAAGACATCAATATTGTAAATATATATGCACCCAACATAGGTGCACCCAAATACATAAAGAAAATCCTAGAGGACTTTAAGAAAGATAATGACAGCAACACAATTATAGTGGGGGATTTTACCACCCCACTCTCAAAAATGGACAGATCTACCAAACAAAATGTCAACATAGATATCATGCCATTGAACAATACCCTAAATGTAATGGACTTGACTGATCTATTTAGAGCCCTCCATCCCAAAGAAGCTAAATACACATTCTTTTCAAATGTACATGGAACATTTTCAAAGATAGACCACATGATAGGACACAAAGCAAGTCTCAACAAGGTCAAGAAAATCGAAATCATACCAAGCATTTTCTCGGATCACAAGGGAATGAAACTAGAAACCAACCCCAAG
>PVIA01008720.1:0-68716 GCA_004024845.1 Tonatia bakeri
AAGCAGCAAGAGAAAAGGAGGCAGTTACCTACAAAGGAGTTTCCATAAGTCTGTCAGCTGATTTCTCAAAAGAGACCTTACAGGCAAGAAGGGGCTGGAAAGAAGTATTCTGAGTCATGAAAGGCCAGGACCTACATCCAAGATTGTTCTATCTAGCAAAGCTTTCATTTAGAATGGAAGGGCAGATAAAGTGCTTCTCAGATAAGGTCAAGTTAAAGGAGTTCATCATCACCAAGCCCTTATTATATGAAATGTTAAAGGGATTTATCTAAGAAAAGGAAGATAAAAACATGTACAGTAAAATGACAGCAAACTCACAATTATTAACAACTACACCTAAAACAAAAACAAAGCAAACTAAGCAAACAACTACAACAGGAACAGAACCACAGAAATGGAGATCACATGGAGGGTTAGCAACAGGGGAGTTGGAGGGGGAGAGAGGGGAAAAAGGTACAGAGAATAAGTAGCATAGATGGTAGGTAGAAAATAGACAGGGGGAGGGCAAAAATAGTATGGGAAATGTAGAAGCTAAAGAACTTATGACACATGGACATGAACTAAAGGGGGGAGTGTGGGTGGGAGAGGGTGTGCAGGGTGGAGGGGAGTGAAGGGGGGAAATGGGACAACTGTAATAGCATAATCAATAAACTATATTGAAAAAAAAAAAAGAAAAGAAAACTAATGTTACAACCCCCTTCCCCAAAATACAGTTATCTTGCCAAATTGATTTTTTTTTTTAAAAAAGAGCTAAGTATTTTTACAAAACTACCAGAAAGTAATAAGAATCAAAAATAATGACTGTATAGGGAAAGTGGATGTGTGTTTTTGGTAAAGGAATATGAAAAGGGGGATGCACGTTGAGTGAAAGCAATACAGATTGTTTTTTTGGGGGGGGAGATAAGGAAATATAAAGGACATGGGATTTTAGGGGGAATTTTTTGTAAAGGAAAAAAAGAAAGTAATTTTGTCATAAAGTGAATGTTCAAAATAACAAAGAAAAAGAACAAAAGTTGAAAGGTATATGAAAGAGGAAGAAGGTTTGTAGAAGTTGCAGAATGTTCCAAACAAAGGAATCTTGGGAAGGAATTGTATGTGTGGCCAAGTTAAGAGCGAAATGGATAACTGAGTCAATTGTATTATTTGGTGTGTAATGAAATCTTACTAGATCTTTAATCAAGGCTATTTTAACATCTTTTGTCATTTGCAGAAAGTTATTGTTTTCCTCTGATGCTTTTGCAAAAGTGTTACTGCCAAGGTGCTTCATCTTCCTGGAAATTCACGAAAAGATTCTGGTAAGTAGAGACTTCTGATAACTAAGATCAGTTTGCCTTCATGTGGGAGAAACAGTAATGAACTTCTTTCCAGTGCTTCCCCGAGACTACCTGCACAGCCCCACAATATACCATGGGGTGGTAGCCCGAGACTGGCTGTGTTCTCCTTCCTCCCATGAGGAAAATGAGACCATGGCATTGATAACAGAATATTAACATGTGACACACATGACTATGGACACTCTGCAGGCTGTGTTGGAACATCTAGGGAGAAGATGGGCAGTGAACTCGCAGAAAATTCAAGGCCTAGGCACCACCAGAAGATTTTGGTTGTCATTTGGCCAGGTAAGACCTGCATTGTCCCAAAAGCTGTGAATGGTAAGGTGCCACCCATCCAACCACGAAGAACAGAAAGAAAATGCAAGACTCTGTAGGAATTTTGGGGTCTGGAGGGCTTTCATTCCCCACCTGGCACAGTGCCTCTATCCCTTATGCTGCCTGGTAAAGAAAGGGTACGTGTGGGACTAGGGATCAGAGCAACAAGCCACCTTTGAGAAGGCAAAAATACTAGTGAAACCATTACAGCTCTGGGCCTCTCCTAAGCAGGGCTACCATCTGAGTCAGATGTGTCTGTGACTCCAGAAGGCATGGGTCAGGAACTGTGGCCAACACCATGGAAGGTGAGAGTGCTCTAAGGATTTTGGTCTCAGTTCTGGAAGGGGGAAGAAATCCCATATAGTCCATAAAGCAACTACACAGTACCCCTCCACGTGGAGCCTTTCAGGAGGAAGGGACCAGCAGTCACTGGGCAGAACTCAGTGAGATTTGGCTGGTAACCACTCATGAGTCCTGGCTGTTAACCCTTTGCACTGACAGGCTATTCTAAACAGAATAATGTTATGGCTTGGACAATGGGATACTGAGGGGTGGATGATTGGTGGTGATTATAGGGTCAGAATGTGTGGAGAGACATCTGAATTCACCAGCAAGAGCCTCAGGCAATCCTTACTGTCTTTCATATCCCAGCTAATAAGGCACTGACACCCCTGGCAAGCAAGGATCTGATGCCCTAGTTTGGGTATAAGCCCTAGCAATTGATCCTGTGATATAGCAGGTAAGGTACATAAAAATAGTGGTCATCACAGTGCCCAGGCAGGATGGCATATTGCCAAGGATACTGGATTGCCATTGAAATACAGGGACTTGGTTGATGTAGTAACAGCATGTCATGTGTGTTCTAACCAACATGCAAGGCAACTGCCAAAGGAGCCTGAGCCTGTCCACAGGAGTTCCCAACAGGCAAGGGGTTGGCAATTGATTACACTGGCCACTCTCTGTGAGTGAGGTTTCTAAATATGGCTTGGTTTGTGGGGACACCATCTCTGGTTTAACCCAACCTTTCCCTGTCACTGTGCACACCAGGCCACCATTAGGGGATTAGAGAAGCTGAGTACCATATATGGATACCCTCGCTGGATAGGTAGTGATCAGGTGTCACATTTCAAAGGTCATGATATGCAAGACTGAGCAAAAGAACATAATGTTGAATGAAGGTTCCATCTCCCCTATAAACTGCAAGCAGCAGGGTGGTTAAAAAGGAAAAATAGAATATTAAAGCAGCAGATTAATTTATTAACAAGTAAAATACTGTGGCCGGGTAGACTAATGTACTGTCCCAGTCTTTAATACATTTGAATGATCAACTAGTAAGACTATTGCCCCATATGCCAGAGTGGGGACCCCTGCCAAGACACCCAGTACTGTAAAGACACAGAAGTTTCAGGAAACAGCCATTTCCCCGACTCCCACTGTGGATCAACATGTTGTGCTGCTGGGAATACTGAGCCCCATCACATCTGGGAAAGGAGTTAGCTACTGGAATTTACAGTGGGATGCCCCATCGGGTAGAGGGAGTTACTTTGCACCCTTGGGTGAAGGGGAAATACTCAGTCTCCACTGGGATCCTGTGGTCCTGCTGCAAGCTGAACCTATTGAAATGCACTATACTTGGGATGGAATAAGAACTGCTGAAAGTGGAGAGAAGACAGGGGTTCAGGTCCGGCATATCCCACCCCCTGTCCCTGTCCTCACTCCTAACAGTGCTGCCAACATGGACAGTATGCACAACCAGGTCAAGCTCCTAAAGCTACCAACCTCCCTTTCCTCAAGGCCAGGTGGACACTTTCTGTTTCCCATTGGTACAGGCATTTGGCTACCATCTTTGTTCCTTCCATCGTCCTGGGGGGCATTACAGCATACATGGAAATCCTTACTAAATGCATCCAGCAAGCCTTCAGTGAGAGCCAACAAAGCCTGTCCTTACTGAACACCAAACTGTCTGTAATGACAAAAGCTGTTCTAAATAGTGTGGCCTTGGATATTGTTACTCCCTTGCAAAGAGGCACCTGTGCCATTACCTGAGCAATGCCGTTTGCTCAGACCTGATAAGTGTTAATGTGTCATCTTGATTAAATAACATGAGGGCCCAAGGGGACTCCCTGAGTGATCTATCTGGTCCCAGCCTAAGGGACTTGGTAAACCAATAGTTCAAATCATGAAATCTTTGGTTAAAAAAAGTTGCCACTGATTTTGGGAATCATTGTCTTCAGCTGTATTTTCTCTGTATTTTTGCTGTGGTATCTGCCTCCAGTATAGCCAGATATCAATCAAATGGTCCACCTCTATGCTAGTGACAGCCCTTGCTGACAGCTCAGAGCACATTGTGGAAGTGGCGGGGCCGGGGGGCACTGTGATGTTGTAATAGCTGGTCAGAAAGTGTGGAGCATTGGCAGAGGTCATCCAGAAGACATTCCCACTGGTTTAACCCATGAACTGGCCCTGGGCAACAGGAGGCTACTCATCCCCACCCCTGTATTTGGAATGTGGGCTCTGCTTGCCTTCCCTGCTCTCAGAGCTGCTCCAAGGATACAGCCTTGAGACAGAAATGTGGTGATGAGACTGCCTGGACTGAGTATGTGACTGATCCCAGTTAAGGCCCCAGGGTACATGACCAAACCCAGTTAGGACCACCACATAAACTTTTAAGATTTGGCAATCAGGTGTGCAAAACTACTTGTTTTGCAGCTGCTCACGACAAGCCTCATAAGTAAGTCCCCTTGCTTATTATACTTGCTACTTACGAATGTGTAGTGGTCTGCCTCTTTCTCTGGTCCCTCCCTGACCTGTGTGTATGGGTGCCATTTGCAAATGTCATTCAGGAAGCTCCTGAAGAGGTTACAAAGCAACAGTTCTTTGATGTTTTTCAAACTTCTCTTTTAACCTTTGAATATATTCACTGGTCTTTTAGTCAATGTTTAACAATGGGCTTGCTCTACAAAAATACATTTTCAATACACAAATAAATACCCTCTTTTATAGTGTTTGCCAACTTCCATGGTATGAATCATCCCACCACAGCCAATCTCAAGCTACTGACATGATACAGCTGAACATGGAGGTGGGAAGAGACGCCCACCATCAGTTCTGGTGAGCTAGTGTCAGCTGGCTTAAGCACCTCGATGATTTGAAACATATTTGTATTTATACTCTGGTGTCTGAAGTCTTCAGGTCTGTTTCTACTGTCTATTGTTTCTACTTGTTTATCCTCATGGTGCTGTGCTTCCTTTTCCCTTTGTGTGATTTTTTTTTTGTCTGTGAGCTTCACATTTCTTTAGATCCTTATTGTAGGTGACCTTTGAGTCTTAGTGTAACATTCCATTAGTATGTAATTAATTGACTTCTCTTCTGCTAATCTCTGGGGACTCTACTTCCAACTTGTAACATCTTTAAATTCTTTGCTTGAGTTTTGTTTTGTTTGTTTGTTTGTTTGTTTTTACTACTTAGGTAGCGTAAATTCAGGCCACAAATATGAGTGAGGACCCCCTGGTGGTGACAAATTCTCAGGAGAGATTTTTTTTTCTCCCCTGACACTCAGCCCTGAGACTGAGAAGGACAAATTTCATAAGCCGTCTCTTCTCCCTGGGGAGTGGGAGTTACATATCTCTCATTCTTGCAAAAATGGTATAGTTCTTCGGGGTCTAGCTCTATGAGGGACTGATTGTTAAACTCTTACCTCGGGTGTGCCCTGGAATTGCATTCTGCCCTTATACCCTCAGCAGCCTTTAAAGGGGAAGCTCAAATTCTCTGGAGTTTGGAAGAAACCCTCAGGAAAAAAAACCAGCTTTGGTGGGTGCTCACCACTCAGCATCCCTGACTTCATGTTTCTGGGAACTCTATTGATCCTTTATCTTTGTACTAGATCACCAAAGTGTTTAAAAGATACATTCAAGTATTTTATCCAGCATTTTAGTTGTTTCAGTGGGCTGAGTATCAGAGTATCCAATCCTCCAGAGTACTAAAATTAGGAGTCTCTTTATTACTTCTATTATATAAATGACTTCAAGAGGTATGAAATTTACTAGAATGTTTTCCTAGTCATCCTCTCCTTCTCTGAATAAAGTCCTCTGTTCCTCAGACTATAAAAGTTTGACATAATCTTTAGTGTTTGAGATAGCCACTGTAGTTGCTATAGTTCCTTCTAGAACTATTTATGGCACACTTGGATTAAATAAAAGCACTTCTAACCTAGAAATAAGCTATATAATTATACAACATCTCATTCTTCTATACATGCTCAAAAGAAGCCCAGTAGCTTTGAACTAAAAACCTTCTCCTCCCTCTTTGTTCCCAGAGTCAGCAAATGATAATCCCTCCATCTGAGTCACCAGATCAGTGACCTGGAATCTACCTTCCTCCTGTACCATGTCCTCCCCATCCCCCAGGTCATTTAACTATATGGTCAATACATTTCTGGAGTTTCTCATCCACCTTCTTCCTTCATCTCTGCCCAGATGAAATTATAATCCTTGATCTAAATCTTCCCAGTTGTCTCTCATTTGGCCTCCTATGTGGCACATTGTTTGACAGTTAAACTTCCTGACAATCCCATGACGTAGGTACTGTTAACATTCCCATTTTAGTGATGAAGAAGCTGAGGCCTTATTCTCTTGGAATTGAAAGCACTACCGAGAATAGGTGAAGATATTCATGGACAGTATACAGATTTACTATGAATATTTGAGTATGGAGGTTTCCCCAGAATCTACTATTTTTTTAAAAATCCTCACCCGAGGACATTTTTTTTCATTGCTGAGAGAGAGAGAGGGAGAGAGAGACATCAACATGAGAAAGAAGCATCAGTTGGTTGCCTCCCATACGCACCCTGACCAGAGATTGGACCTGCAACCTAGGTATGTGCACTGACTGGGAATGAGCCTGCAACATTTCTGTGCATGGGACAATGCTCCAACCAGCTGAGCCACCTGGCCAGGGCCCAACTGTCTTTTCTTAGGAGATTTTGTGGACAGAAGAAACCAGTCTTTGGAAACCATTTGTTTGCCATTAACTTAAAAAATCAAATATCCAGAGAACTTCTTTCTCTTAAGAGGAAACTATGAGTGTGGTAGTATCAGTCGCATTTATGGATTCTATGATGTATGCAAGCAAAGGTTTGATATTAAATTATGGAAGGCCTTCACTGTTTATTTCAACTGTCTGCCTGTATCTGCCATTGATGAGAAGATGTGTTATCATGGAGGACTGTCAGCAGACCTGCAATCCATGAAGCAGGTTTGGAGAACTGTGAGACCCACTGATGTCCCTGATACAAGCTGGCTCTGTGATTTGCTGTGGTCTGACCCAGAGAAGGACTTGCAAGGCTGTGGAGAAAATAATTGTGGTGTTTCCTCGCTGATGTAAACAGTAAGGAAATCTGAATCATCACGATTTAGACTTGATTTGTAGAGATCAGGTGGTGGAAGGTGGATATTAATTTTTTTTGCTAAATGACAATAGACAACCATATTTTCAGCCCCAAATTATTGTGGCAAACTTGATAATGTTGGTAGAATGGTGAATGTGGATGAAAGTTTGACATGTGTGTTTCAGATATTGAACCATCTGGAAAGAAAGCTAAGTACCAGTATGGTGGGCTGAATTTGGGATGTGCCATCACTCTACCTCAAATAGTTAATTCACCACAAAAAAAAAAAGGTGAAGAAAGGAACTCTGTAAATTAACCATCAGCTTTGTTAAGAACTCACTTCATAATATATGTGTGCACTGTAAAACTGTCCAGCCAGTTGACACCCTTCATGATGTCACACCCTTAACTTCAAGAGACGGGTGAAGGATCTTACATTTTTTTCTCATAGGAAGATGTGCTACACTCTAGTGTAATAAGTATTCAACTCAAAGTTAAATCCAAATTTAAAAGTACCCATTAAAGTTACACCTTCACTTACCAGGATTTATTTATTTGTTTGTTTGTTTGTTTATAATCGGGAGAGCATGAACACCATCCTCCAGTATCACAAATCATGCAGTTGAGTGGGAAATTGCAGGGCTCAGCACATCCGGAGTGCAGTGGGTGAAAACCACCATAGTGATCATGGTATCTCCCTGCCAGGTAAGTGTCACTTATCAGTTTTTAAAGTTGAATTGCCTCCCAGTTAAACTAGATGTGAGAGTTCAACCAGATGAAAGCATGATAACCCTTCTATGTGATGTGGTTTTGAGGTTGCTTGGTTGTTTAATTATGTTGAGCTTGTTTTGTTGGTTTGTTTTTAATAGGATAATGGAGAGCATTTTAAATGTTTTTTTCTAAATATTTTTACAAGTGAAATGTGGGGTGAGTTTCAAAGACATTTACCAACTATTGTTTTCTTTCTTATTTGCTTTTGTATCTCATTACCATAAAAATGAAAATTTATGCCTCGTCATTACCATAAAAAGGAATTTTAGAGGTTAATCTTTTTAGAAATATGCAAATCATTCAATCCAGTGATTTAATCAGTTTTGGGAAAACATTACAGCTGATGGCAGATATTTTGCTCCCTATAGAAGTTGCCACTGATTTGGATTTGTGCATTCTAATTTTTAACTTACTGATGCTCTATAATGCAGTAGCATTCCATTTAACTTTAAGATAAGGCTCATATAATATTAGCCAGCTAGTTGGTGATGTGATTTTGTGGTACCTTGATTTCCTGTTTTAATTTCCATGAAACACCTTTTGGCATGCTTAACTTTCTGGTAACACGCTCACCTACATCAATTTTGTTTTGGTAGTTGCTTGAATTTTGTTCGATTCTCTGTTTTTAGATACATAAAACATGAGAATGCTTAGAAAGCTGACATTATCTCTTTTTTCCTTCCTCTGTATAAAGGATGAATTTAAATCAAGGCTGGTCAGTGGGACATTTTGTTGACTATGGGTATTGGGTACTTAACTTCTTTTTTTATTAATCTTTTATTGATGTTCAAGTACAGTTGTCTCCATTTTCATCCCACCACAGTCGCCCGTTCCTCCCATCCCCACCTTCCACTCTCAAACCTACCTGCTTTGGCTTTGTTCACATCCGGAGTGTTCCTTGATGACCCTTCCCCTCTTTTCCCCCGTTATCCTTCTCCCCTCTCCTCTCTGGTTACTGTCAGTTTGTTCTTTATTTTAATGTCTCTGGTTGTATTTTGCTTGTTTGTTTTGTTGATTAGGTTCCACTTATAGGTGAGATCATAGGGTATTTGTCTTTCACCTCTGGCTTGTTTCACTTAGCATAATGTTCTTCGGTTCCATCCATGCTGCCGTAAAGGGTAGGAGTTCTTTCTTTCTTTCTGCTGTGTAGTATTCTGTCATGTAAATGTACCACAGTTTTTTGATCCACTCATAAACAAATCAACAAACAACAAGTGCTGGCGAGGTTGTGGAGAAAAGGGAACCCTAGTGCACTGTTGGTAGGAATGCAGACTGGTGCAGCCACTGTGGAAGACAGTATGGAATTTCCTCAGAAAACTAAAAATGTAACTGCTATTTGACCCAGCAATCCCACTGCTGGGATTATACCTCAAGATTCCTGAAACACCAATTCAAAAGAACCTTTACACCTCAATGTTCATAGAAGCACAATTTACAATAGCCAAGTGCTACAAGCAGCCTAAGTGCCCACCAGTAAATGAGTGGATCAAAAAACTGGGTACTTAACTTCTAAAATTGCCATATAAATATTGTATTCAGCAGTCCCCAACATTTTTGGCACCAGGGACCAGTTTTGTGGAAGGCAGTTTTTCCACAGATGGTGAGGGGGGTAGGGATGGTTTTGGAATGATTCAAGGGCATTACATCCAAGCTAACATCCTGCAGTGTAGCTCATTTCCTGAGAGGCCCAGACTAGTATTGGTCTATGGCCTGGAGGTTGGGGATACCTGTTATGATTATAAAGCTTATGTCACTAAAGATTTTTATTTTTTATGATCAAAGTTCATGTGATATTGTATACATATGCTTTGTGGTGAGCTATGGTAGCACTGATTTCTGTACATGATCAAGTGTTTATTACAGCATTTCTTTTCCTGTTCTCTCTCTCTCTCTCTTTTAAAACAAATGATAAGAGTAGAAGAGTGAGCATAAAGATTTTATAAAGAGAACTGAGAGGACAAAGATTTCTGATTTTTAGATGTGATTCTAAAAGCTTTTATTGAACATTGTCAAGTTTGTAAGCTTCATAGGGATGGACAAGATATTTATAATGCCCTTCTATGTGTGCTACCATGGATGTGAAATTCTTGACCTTAAAATCGTCTTTGAAAATGTTAAATTGAGAATTGTATTAACTTACATTTTATGAATTGGTGTGTTTTACTACTGTAGGAGATTTGATTTTCAGCACAGTGCATAGCTCTTTCAGGTGCATAGGTCTTTATTCTAATTCCATTTTGTTTTAAAGAACATTTTAAATGTAGTTTTCTCATTTAATAAAAGTTGTCTAATTGACATGGAAAAAAAGGAGAAGAAGCTGAGGTTTATAAAAGTTATGTGAGGCTCCCAGGGCTAGTCAGTGGTGGAGCCTGACTCCACACAACAGTCTAATCTAGAGCCTGGATCTTAGGCACCACTCTCTAAGTGTGTTTTCTTACCTTCAGCCTCATCTTCTCTGATTCCCTCTCCCCACATGGCAGCTAGAGGGATCTTTCTAGACTACAACACTGCTCAGGTCCTTCCTCAGCTCAAACCCTCCTGTGGTTCCCTACGGCCTTGGCATAAAGCACCAGCTCTTTGGTAAGGCTCATGTCTATAGCTTCTGCAGCTTCATCTTCAGCTGCACAGAATCACCCCTCACCCCAGTCTACTCTGCTGCTGCCCAATGGAGCCTATTTACAGTGTTTGTAGGGAAGCCACTACCAGTTTCCATCCTCTGTGCCTTCCACTCACACTGTTCCCCAATGGCACACATCGTATCCTCCTCCTCAAACTTGGAGAATTCCTCCCACGCATCCTTTAATACTCAGCTCACCCGTTAGTGGAAAACTCTCCTGACCTCTCCCAGGTAGAATTAGTCATTGTGTCCTTCACTCTATGATACATCAGCAGGAAATTCTGGATCTTTGAGGATTATTAGGACCAGAAAAAGTCAAGCAAAAACAAATCCGGTTAGGATGGGACTAAAATTTCATAGTAAATATCAAGGTTTGATTGAGAGTCTATTTTAAAAAATGAAACCAAAATTTATTTTATGGACATTCGTCCACCTTTAGCTAACAAAATTATGCTGCAATTCTGTATGGATTTTTAGACTAAACACGTATGTGTGTGTGTTTCTTTTTAGTATAATTTTCTCACAAAAAATTTGAAAGCATGGTATGGCATCCTTTTCTTACAAATTTCATACCATAATCATGCAGAGAGTCATTTTTGCAAAAGCAGATGTCAGTTTCCCATCGGGCCTTTCTTAGTATTTTATAATGAAATTATTCTCTTCTAAGAACCTGCCTTGTCTTCTTTGCATTAACATCCTCTTCTTTGGTTGTTTCTTGGTCTAAGAATTACATCATCCAGATTCTCATTTGTCAATATTGTTGGGCATGCTTTGAGTACTTTTCCAACGTTATTTACATCAACTTCAGGAAATTCTGTAACTTTGCAAGGATGGCAATTTTATTTTGCAGAGGATTGCAAACACTCAGACAGCCCGGCCAGCACCCAAGAAAGAGGATGCTGGTGTGATGGACAGAGCCAGACACTGGTGTTCTGCTGGTCTATAGTCTAGTTAATTTTGTTGGGAAGATGGCAGTTGCCTGGGTCTAACAATACCCTTGTAGTTATGAGAGCTGTTGCCATTAGAGGAAGTGGGGTGAGGGTCACAACCCCCTACTTAGTGCTATTTTCACCACATCTTACGAGTTTATACTTACTACAAAAAAGAAGAATTAAAATATTATAAAAATAACTCACAGCCAAGGGAAGCCTAAGGAAACATGGAGACTAAATGCATGACAATGAAACTTATAAGTTAAACTTATAAATGACTGGATACTTCATTAAAATTTTCTTGAAATGATCACTTTTGATTTTCTAGGCAATCTCATCACCATGTGTGGAGAAGGGGTTTTAACTAAATATTTGGGTTTTCACTAAATTCTTCCATGGATATCTAATTATTTTTTAAATATATTTTATTGATTATGCTATTACAGTTGCCTCATTTCCCCCTCTTCACTCCCCTCCACCCTACACACCCTCTCCCACCCACATTCTGCCCCTTTAGTTCATGTCCATGTGTCATATATGTAAGTTCTTTGGCTTCTGCATTTTCCATATTATTCTTACTCTCCCCCTGTCTATTTCCTACCCACCATCTATGCTACTTATTCTCTGTACCTTTCCCCTGCTCTCCCAATCCCACTCCCCTATTGCTAACCCTCCATGTGATCTCCATTTCTGTGGTTCTGTTCCTGTTCTAATTTGCTTAGTTTGTTTTTGTTTTTGTGTTAGGTGTGGTTGTTAATAATTGTGAGTTTGCTGTCATTTTATTGTACATGTTTTTCATCTTCTTCTTAGATAAATCCCTTTTAACATTTTATATAATAAGAGCTTGGTGATGATGAACTCCTTTAACTTGACTTTATCTGGGGAGCATTTTATCTGACCTTCCATTCTACATGAAGTTTTGCTACATAGAGCAATCTTGGGTGTAGGTCCTGGCTTTTCATGACTAGGAATACTTCTTTCCAGCCCCTCTTGCCTGTAAGGTCTCTTGAGAAATCAGCTGACAGTCTTATGGGCACTCCTTTGTAGGTAACTGCCTCCTTATCTCTTGCTGCTTCTAGGATTTTCTCCTTCATTTTAATCTTGGGTAATGTAATTATGAAGTGCCTTGGTGTGTTCCTCCTTGGGTCCAACTTCTTTGGAACTCTCTGAGCTTCCTGGACTTCCTAGAAATCTATTTCCTTTGCCAGAATGGGGAAGTTCTCCTTTATTATCTGTTCAAATAAATTTTCAATTTGTTGCTCTTCCTCTTCTCCTTCTGGCACCCCTATGATTTGGTTGTTGGAATGTTTAAAGATGTCCTGGAGGTCCCTAGGCCTCTCCTCATTTTTTTGAATTCTCATTTCTTCCTTCTTTTCTGATTGAATGTTTCTTTCTTCCCTCCTTCTGGTCCACACCATTGATTTGAGTCCCAGTTCCTTCTCATTATTGATTCCCTGTACATTTTTTTTTATTTCACTTAGCATAGCTTTCATTTTTCCTTCTAATTTGCAACCAAATTCAATCAATTCTGTGAGCATCCTGATTACAATTGTTTTGAACTGTGCATCTGATAGGTTGGCTATCTCTTCATTGCTTAGTTGTATTACTTCTGGAGCTTTGATCTGTTCTTTCATTTAGGCCATTTTTTAGTCTTGATGCACCTGTTACGTAGTGAGGGGCAGAGCCTTAGGTATTCACTAGGGCAGAGCACCCCAAGTCACTGGGTTGTGATGCTGTATGTGAGGAAGGGATCTGAGAGGGAACAATGGTGCTTGTTCTGCTCTCTGCTGGATTTCTGTCACTTTCCCTGCTACCCACAAGCAAACTGGGCCCTTCTGGTGCTGATTCCCAGGTGGGTGGGTTTGTATACACTCTAGGACCCTGTGGGTCTCTCCAACAAACTTTCCTGTGAGTCTGGGAGTTCCCACTCCCCCTTTGTTTCACCTGGTTTATCTGCGCATGAATGTTGGGCCTCCTGGTCCACCAGCTGCAACCTTTCGCACCCCGTTCCACAGTCTACCACCTGTGCCTTGCCATGAGTCCTCTCTGCCTCTGCTGCCTGACTCTGCCCCTCCTACCAGTCTGGAGGAAAGTGTCTTCTTTAACTCCTTGGTTGTTGGACTTCCATCCAGTTTGATTTTCTGTCAGTTCTGGTTGTTTTTTGTTTTTAAATGGTTGTTGTCCTTCTTTTGGTTGTGTGAGGAGGCACAGTGTGTCTACCTACGCCTCCATCTTGGCTGGAAGTCTGATATCTAATTATTTATTTAAGTACCTACCTTCTCCAATTGGACTGTGAGCTCCTTATAATCTAGGAATGGATCTTACTAATCATTCTGCTTTGAATGCCTATCAGAGGGCCTGAAACAGATTAAGCCTCTGATATAAACCTAATGAGTGAATGAATGAGGATGTGAGCAAAGAAACTGAAAGACTGGATTTATAACTTGGTCCCTCCATAGCTAAGCCTGGATGAGAAGGACAGTGCTGGTGATGTTTTCCTCTGGACATGGTATGGTTTGAGTTTTCCATGAAACAATAGTTGCCACAGCAGACAGGAAGCTTGTCCCAAGGATATGCTGCACTTGCTCTTAGCAGACACAGGCAGGTGGTGCTTACCCGCATACCTCTCCTGGCTCCCTTGATCAGTGAGGAGGGCTTGGGGAATTTCAGGTGTGGTATGTCTGGGAAAGCCCAGTTTTGGGTGCCACCACCTCCACTGCCCCCTGGAAGGTGCCCCGAAGCTGCAAATCACCTCCTTCCCATGCTGCCCCTTCTCAGGCCCAGTAAGGGGCTCACCTGGGATCTAACAATTTTGTCTTCAAAGCAGTACCAGTTCCGGCACAGTCTTTGCCTCCTTTCTTCTCCATAAAACTGATTTAAAAAGTAAATTCTGCTACTTATATTTAGTTCCTCTTCCTAGAGGCAATTTAGGGAAATTTTCTAACATCATACTACACATATGGCTAAGCAACTTCATTTTCACAATGTGGACATCTTTCTATGTCCACATGTGTACATCTCCTTCATTCTTTTTATAGCTGTATAATGTTGCATGGAATGATTATATCGTTGTTTACCTACCTAGTTCTCCTTAATAACAGCCGTGATTTTGTCTGGTTTTGTGGCAGACAATGCTGCAGTGGTCATACACCTCGAAATGCCTATGTTTTTCTGGCTAGTGTCAACTTGCCTTCCCAAAACATTGCACCTGTTTTCACTCCCACCTACAGCATATGGCCATGAAGCTGAGTTTAAAAAAAAAAAACACATTACCCATAATGATGATGTTTACCATATATGAGAAGAATAAACTTCACTTGGCAATGAGCATTCAAAGCTGTTTTTGTTCTACTTCCAACAATTCCCTAACAATCTTATGGGGACAATGGAACCAGTTACTGGTGTTGCTAGTATACTCATTATTTATTTCATAAACATTTAGGGCGAAGCCCACGTGAGATGTCAAGTGGGGGATGGTTCAGAAAGATGATGATGGATGGCCAGGAGGAGAAGACAATGCTCTGAGGTACTTCATTGAGCTGCACATCCTTTTCCAGCCCCAGCTCCCCCTTCTTTTTTTCAACTTAATAATATATAATTGACATGTAATATTGTGTAAATTTAACATGTACAATGTATTTATTTAATGCATTTTTTGCATTTTTTATTGTTGTTCAAGTACGGTTGTCTCTATTTTCTCATTTTTTGTCTCTCATTTTTGTCACTACTCTCCCCCACCCCACCCACTCCCGCCTCCCACCGTCAATCTTCCCTCCTTTGACTTTGTCCATGGATCCTTTATATATGTTCCTTAATGACCCTGCCCCTTCTTTCCCTCATTATTGTCATCTCCCCATCCTTCTGGTAACTGTCGGTTTGTTCTTTATTTCAATGTCTCTGGTTATATTTTGCTTGCTTGTATGTTTTGCTGGTTAGGTTACACTTACAGGTGAAATCATATGGTATTTGTCTTGCACTGCTGAGCTTATTTCACTTAGCATAGTGCTCTCCAGATTCATCCATGCTGTTGCAAAAGGTGGGACCTCCTTCTTTCTTTCCGCTGCATAGAATTCCATTATATAAATGTACCACAGTTTTTTAATCCACTCACTTACTGAGGGGCACTTAGGTTGCTTCCAGCACTTGGCTATTGTAAACTGTGCTGCTACAAACATTGGGGTGAATATGTTCTTTTTTTTTAAAGATGCATTTTTATTTATTTTTAAGGAGATTTTATTTATTTATTTTTAGAGAGCGGGGAAGGGTAGAAAGAGAGGGGGAGAAACATCAATGTGTAGTTGCCTCTCATGTGTCTTCCACTGGGGGGACCTGGCCCACAACCCAGGCATGTACCCTGACTGAGACTTGAACCAGCAACCTTTGGTTTGCAAGCTGGCACTCAATCCACTGAGTCACACCAACCAGGGCCATAGGTTCTTTTGAATTTGTGTTTCAGGATTCTTAGGGTATAATCCTAGCAGTAGAATTGCCAGGTCAAAAGGCAGTTCAGTTTTTAGTTTTTTGAGGAAATTCCACACTGTTTTCCACAGTGGCTGTACCAGTTTGCATTCCCACTAACAATGTGCTAGAGTTCCCTTTTCTCCACACCCTAGCTACCACTTATTGTTTATTGATTTGTTTATGATGGCCATTCTGACTGGTGTGAAGTGGTATCTCACTATGGTTTTAACTGGCATCTTTGATGGCTAGTGTTGCTGAGTATCCTTTCATATGTCTCTGGGCCCTCTGTATGTCCTTGGAGAAGTGTCTGTTCAGGTCCTTTGCCCATTTTTTAATTGGATTGTTTGTCTTCCTGAAGTGGAATTATGTGAATTCTTTATATATTTTGGAGATCACACCCTTGTCTGAGGTATCATTGGCAAATATATTTTCTCATATGATTGGTTGCCTTTTCATTTTGATGATGTTTTAACTGTGCAGAAGCTTTTTAATTTGATGAAGTTCCACTTGTTTATTCTTTCCTTTATGTCTCTTGCTGTAGGAGACATATCGGTGAAAATATTGTTGCATGGATATCTGAGATTTTCCTGCCTATGTCCTCTTCTAGGACTTTTATGGTGTCATGAGTTATATTTAAGTCTGGCATCCATCTTTAGCTTATTTTTGTGTATGGTGTAAGTTGGTGATTGAGTTTTATTTTGTTGCGTGCAGCTTTCCAGATCTCCCAACACCATTTGTTGAAGAGGCTATTTTCACTCATTTTATGCTTCTGCCCACTTTATTGAATATTGACCATAGAGACTTGGGTTTATTTCTGAGCTCTCTATTCTGTTCCATTAGTCTGTGTCTGTTCTTATTCCAGTACCACATTGTTTTGATTACCATAGCCTTGTAATATAGTTTGATGTCAGGTATTGTGATCCCTCCTACTTTGTTTTTCTTTCTAAAAATTGTTGCAGCTATTAGGGGTTATTTATGGTTCCATATAAATTTTTGAAATGTTTGTTCTATATCTGTGAAATATGTCATTAGTATTTTAATAAGGATTGTGTTGAATCTATAAACCGTTTTGGGTAGTATGGACATTTTGATGATGTTAATTTTTTTAATCCATGAACATGGCATTTGCCTCCATTTATTTGTGTCTTCCTTAATTTCTTTCTTCAGTGTTGTGTAGTTTTCTGAGTACAGGTCTTTTACCTCCTTGGTTAGGCCCATTTCTAGGAATTTTATTTTTCTTGTTGTTATAGCAAATGGGATTTTTTCCTGATTTCTGTTTCTGATATTTTATTGTTGGTATACAAAAATGCCTTTGATTTCTGAATATTGACTTTATATCCTGCTGTTTTGCCAAATTCACATATTAGGTTGAGCATTTTTTTTTTGTGGAGTCTATAGGGTTTTCTATGTACACTATCATGTCATCTGCAAACAATGACAGTTTTACTTCCTCTTCTCCAATTTGGATGCCATTTATTTCTTTTTCTTGTCTGATCATCGTGGCTAGAACTTCCAATACTATTTTGAATAGAAGTGGTAAAAGCAGACACCCTTGTCTTGTTCCTGATCTTAGTGGAAAAGGCTTTAGTTTTTACCGTTGAGTATGATGTTGGCTGTAGGTTTCTCATATGTGGACTTTATTGTGTTGAGGGAAGCTCCCCCTACTCCTACTTTGCTGAGTGCTTTTACCATAAATGGGTGCTGTACCTTATCAAATGCTTTTTCTACATCTATTAATTGATCATGTGATTTTTGTCTTTCCTTTTGTTTATGTAGTATATAACATTTATTGACTTGCGTATATCGTACCATCCTTGCATCCTTGGGATGAGTCCCATTTGATCATGGTGTGTGATCTTTTCAGTGTACTGCTGGGTGTGATTTGCTAATATTTTGTTGAAGATTTTAGCATCTTCATTCATCAGTGATACTGGCCTGTAGTTTTCTTTCTTTGTTGTGTCTTTATCTGGTTTTGGGATTGGGATGATGCTGGCTTCATAAAAAGAGTTTGGGAGTCTTCCCTCTTGTTGGATTTTTTTGAATAGTCTGAGAAGGATACGGGTTAGCTCTTCCTTAAATGTTTTGTAAAATTCTCCTGTGAAACTGTCTTGTTTGGGGCTTTTGTGTGCCAGGAGTCATTTTATTACTGCTTCAACTTCACCAGCTGTTATCTATCTGTTCATGCTTTCTGCTTCTTCTTGAGTCAGTTCTGGAAGATTTTTTTTTTTTTTTTAGAAATTTGTCCATTTCACCCAGATTTTCAAATTTCTTGACATATAGTTGTTTGTAGTGATGCATTTAAATATTGCAATATGATTACCACTATAGTGTTAGCTAATATTTCTATCATGTCACATACTCTGTTAGCACCTTTCAAGCATATACTACAGTATTGTTATCTATACTCACAATACTGTGCATCAGATACCCCCAGAACTTATTCATCTTACAATTGGAAGTGTGTACCCTTTGATCAATATCTCTCCATTTTCCCCACCCCAGCCCCTGATAACTACCCATCTATTGTTTCTGAGTTCAGCTTTTTTAGATTCCAAAATAAATGATATGATATAGTATTTGTTTTTCTCTGTTTGACTTATTTCACTTAGCATAATGTCCTCTAGGTTCATCCATGTTGTTGTAAATGGTGGGATTTCATTCTATCTTATGGCTGAATAATATTCCATTGTAAATATTTACCACATCTTCTTTATCCATTCACCTGTTGACAGACACTTAGATTATTTCAATCTCTTGGCTATTGTGAATAATGTTGCAATAAACATGAGGGCAACTATATCTCTTCGAGATCCTGTTTTCATTTCCTGTAGACATATACACAGAAGTGAGATTGCTAGATCATATGGTAGTTCTATTTTTTATTTTTTGAGGAACCTCCATGCTGTTTTCTTTAAAGGTTGCAACATTCACATTCCCACCAGCAGTGCACAAGGGCTCCCTTTTCTCTACGTTCTCGCCAACACTTGTTATCTCTTGTCTTTTTTACCACAGACATTCTAACAGGTGTGAGGCAATATCTGTCTCAGCTCCATTTAAAGTTCAACTAATTGAAAGCATTATCTAAACACTTCTGTGTCAGATTCCTCTCCTCCTCTTCTCTCTTAAACATTCTCCAGTCAGGCTGTCACTCCTATCATCCACTGAAATTGCACTTGTCAAGATCACTGTTGCTTCCACGCCATGAAAACCAATAATCACAGCTAACTTGAACAACTGGCAACATTTGGTACAGTCCATCATTCTCTCTTTGAAACACTTTCCTGACCTGGGCTTGTTCTCCTCCTATATCTTCTCCTCATCACCTCCACCTATCACAGTTAGAGCACCCAAGGCTCTGTCCTCAGTCCTCTTCTCTTCTCTGATACACTCCCTTGGTGATCACAGCCAGCTTCATGGCTTTAAATACCATCCATATGCTCTGAACTCCAATGTTTACATCACCATCCCAGACCTCCAGCATGAACTCTAGACCTGTATGTCTAGCAGTCTCTGCATCATCTCCATATAGATGTCCAGCAGACATCTCTAAGGTAATACACTCACACATGAACAGATGCTCAGTATTATCATCAGGGAAATACAAACTAAAACCACTTCACACTTACCAGAATGTATGTAATCAAGAAGATGAAGAATAGTGAGTGTTGGTGAGGATGTGGAGAAACTGGAACCCTTGTACATTGCTGGGAATGGAATATGGCGCAGCCACTTTGGAAAATAGTTTGCCAATTCTTCAAAAAGTCACATGGAAAGTTACCATGTGACCCAGCAATTCCACTCTTAGGTATATACCCAAGAGAAATGAAAACATGTACACACAAAAGTTTGTATACTAACATTCATAGTAGTGTTATTCAAAATAGCCAAAAAGTATAAACAACCCAAATGTCCTCAGTGGATGAGTGGATAAACAAAAAGTGATATATCCACACCATGGAACACTGTCCATAAAAAGGAGTGGAATCCTGATGCATGTTGCAACACAACTGAACCTTGAAAACATAATGCTCAACAAAAGACTCTAGTCACAAAAAGCCACATATTGTATGATTTCATTTATATGAAATGTCCAGAACAGTCAAATCCACAGACACAGAGAGTAGATTGGTGGTTGCTAGGGATGGGAAGAGAAGGAATGAGAATGACAGCTAATGAGGTTTCTTTTGGGCTGATGAAAGTGTTCTCAAATTAGACAGTGATGATGGTTGCACGATTTTGTAACTATACTAAATACTACTGAACAGTATATTTTGAAAGGGTAAATTTTAGGGTTATGTGAATTTATCTTAAAGTTTTAAAAAGATGTCAAAACTGCTTCCAGATTTTTTAAAAAATGTAACAAACTCGTGATTTCCTTCTCCAAATCTGCTCAGCCACCAACCCTTTCATCTGTTAATGACGGTTATACCCATCTGGTTCCTCACACCCTCCATCTAGGCCATCAGTGAATACTGCTGGCTTCACCTTCCAAATATATTCTAAATTCTTATCACTTCTTACTACCTCCACTTCCACTGTCTGTGCTTGATCAGCTAATTTTTCCTGTAGTCACTACAATGTATTCTCAATCTATCAGGTAGGTATTCTACAAGAGATGTCTCTCCTCTGCTTGCTCATGCATTTGATGGCTCCCATCTTGCTCAGAGGAAAAGCCTAACCCCTCACTGTGCCTGTAAGATCCTAACATTTCAACCCTGACTACCTCTCTTCCCTCACCTCCTCCCTGCCCCCTCTCACCCACTCTGTTCCAGGACTGCTGATCTCTTTGCTATTTCTCAAGTTCAAGGAACACCTGAGCCACCTCAGGACCTTTGCACTTGCTGTTCTCTCTGCCTGAAATACACTTCCTCTCCATTATCCACATGGCTCTCTCCTTACCTACCCTCCTTCTCTGCTTTATTTTTCTCCATAGCATGTGTCTCCCATTGAACATGAGCTACACAGGGACAGGGATGTCTTCTGTCTTGTCCACTGTTGAACCCCCAGGACCTGACACCTGCTAGGTGCCCAGTAAATACTTGTTGAATGCATAAATGAATGAAGTATACACAGGTTATGCTCAGGAACACCCTTAAGAGCATGAGGACCAGGAGGCTGCCAGTGTGGAATATTTTCAGATAGGAAACTGAAGTTGAGAGGTAAGTTCTTGGCACACTACGTGGCATGAAGCAAGCTTTCAATTAATTAACACTGTCGTGGTTGCTTTTACAGTTTCTTCCTACTTAACATTTTAACCAAACCTCAATTCCTCTCACCCTTCTTGCCAGTACCCTCCAATCAGACACAATCTGCTTCCACACCCATGCACAGAGCATGCCAATCCCCCCCCCCATCCTTGCCTTTGTCCTTGTAAATCCACACATGTGGAATTCCCTCACTGTTCCTCTGTACTTGTCAATGGCCCTAAACCATCTCACTGTCTGACTTCACATCCGGTTTCCCCAGGTAGCCTTCTCGGATTAATCTGCTCTCTGCTCACCACTTCCATACTCCCCTCATCCCTCTCCTCATCCACTTGCAATCTCTGACAACATTGTAGTTTGCTGGAAGCTCGACATCTTACAAGCATTTTTCACAGATCAAATAGCTTGCATTGGGGAGCCTAGTAAACCTCTCCCAAGCTTTGTGACCTTGGGCATGTTAATTGACTTCTCTGAGATTTGTCTGTGAAATGGAAGTAGAAATTAGTCCCTACCTCTTGCCAGAGGCTAAAAATGAAACACCTGAGCCTAGCATGTAGTACAAATCCAATACACATTGGTGTTTGTTATTATTATCTCAAAATGATGCTGCAAAGCAGATATGAGGCAGGAGATAGTCAGGAAGGATATTCCAGAGGCCCCGCAGGGCTAAGATAAAAAAACATCCATACATGACAAAGACCCCCTAAGACCCGTTGTTCCTGTTTTCTGGGATAACTCTGAATCATGGAATGCGCCTGCACACTACCCCTGATTCATTATAATAGCATTATAATGAATTAACACTGTGGGACTCCCTTCTCCAGTAGCCAATCAAGAAAATCATGGGAAACCACACATGCGCAGTAGCTTTGAAATGTAACTCCTTGTACCTGCACAATAGAAGCCCGCCAAAGACTAGCCAGGAAGCTTCCGCCCTATAAGAAGAAAATCCCCCCAGCCCATGGGGTCAATATCTGCTCAGAGTTGGCCCGCTCCCATGTTCTGTGGAGTGTACCATCACTTAATAAGTCTTCCCTCTTTCTTCATGCTATGAATTCTGTGTGTTTGGTTCAATTCTTTGTCCTCGATCACTAAGAACCAAGTTACCCATGCACACCTGTGACAGATACTCTTCCAATCTGCAGAAGAGACACTCGAGGAGCAAAGGGATGGAGCAGTGTGTGTAGCTCACAGTAGCAAGCTGGACTCAACCCGGTTTCTGGCATTTCTGCTCTGCTTCCCCACATCCTTTAGGGATTCTTTCTGTTTCTGATATTGTACTTTACACTCATTGGTGTTTCTGTCATGTGTGAATTTTGAATCATTCTCAGATTTCAGGTTTTACTTAACACTGATGACAATGCCCCGGGCTTCCCAGATCTTCATGACTTTTGAAAGCACGCTCATCTAGGTTTTTTACACTATAAGGTGGGTAAGAGCCATCCTTATCTTGCAGACAGGAAAACTGAGGTTCAGAGAGGCAAAGCCACTTGCTCATGATCTCACAGTAAAACAGTGGAAAAGCCATCATTATAACTATCCCAGACTCACCCTTCACCATCTCACATGCCTCCTCCCTTCCCCTCACCCTATCAACAAAAGTTTTGCATTCAGCAGACATTAAATCTGTGCTTATTTGAAGCTGCCACCTAAGAGTGGGTGATAATAAATGTGTACAAGGACAAGGACCATCTATAGGGACACTGAGGAAAACCCAAGAAAGGCAAGTGGGGGTGAGCTGCTGCCTTGGCCCCACTCAGCCGTAAAAATTCTCCTGTCCCCATGCTAGGCTGGGCCCGTGCTTCTCCACACATCATTTGAATTTTGGTGACGGTAGGAAATTCTAAGTATCCAACACAATTTGGAAGAAATTGTTTTAAAAACAAGTTTTGTTTGTTTGTTCTTTTCGTAGAACTTCCTCCCAGGAAGGAGAAACCATGGGGGGAAGTTCTTCTTTCCAAATAAATTTATTAATCTGCTTCTCCACATTTGTTCTGTGCAGAGGACAAAGACTCCCCCTTATTGCAGCAAAGTCCAGCTCCTGTCATCTAGGAAGCAGCCTCATTTATTGCTCACTGATCTCCCGTCAACAGACGTGTTGCAGCAGAGCCCACAGACTTGCAAGGGCATATGTGGTTAGTGTACAAAATGAAATTCTTTTTAATGTGAAAGGGAATATTCTCAAGGAGGTGTTATGGGTGAATTGGGCCCCACTCCCCAATTCATATATTGAAGGTCTAGCCCCCAGTACCTCAGAATGCGACTGTATTTGGAGATGGGGGTCTTTGAAGGGGTGATTAGGTTAAAATGAGGTCATTGATGTGGGCCCTAATCCAATACAACTGCTGTCCTTAAAAGAAGAGATTAGAACACAAAGGGAAAACCTATGTGAAGACAGAGGGAGAAGATGGCCTTCTACAAGCCTAGGAGAGAGGCCTCAGAAAAAACCAACCTTGCTGACACCTTGATCTTGAACTTCTAGCCCCAGAATTGTGAAAAAAAAAAATTAATTTCTGTTGTTTAAGCCACCCAGCCTATGGTACTTTGTTATGGCAGCCCCAGCAAACTATATAGAGAAAATGTCTTCCTTAGTTGGACACAATCTCCACCTCTCCCTATTGCCTTGTACATGGCTGCTTTACTCATTTATATTGCCTCTTTTTCTCCTGATGGTGTTTGAGTTTGTACTACTAGAAGGTTACTTGTGGAAAGTTAAAAAGGTAGCTCTCTGCACTGGCTGGTGTGGCTCAGTTGGTTGGAGTGTTGTCCTGTTAACTGAAAGGTTACAGGTTCTATTCCTGGTCAGAAAGCAGGCCTGATCAGAAAACAGGCCTGTGTCAGAGTACATTCAAGAAGGAACCAGTCGATGTTTCTCTCTCATCAATGTTCTCTCCCTCTCTTCTCCGCTTCTCTTCTCTCTAAAATCAATAAGCATGTCCTCGGGTGAGGATAAAAAAATAAAATAAAATAAAAAATAAAAAGGTAGCTACTTTTTTCTCCCAATTTTTTTTATTGTGGTAAAATACACATAATGTAAAATGAGTCATCTTAACCATTTTTAAGTGTATTGTTCAGTGATACTAAATACATTCATAATGTTGTGCTACCATTACCACCACCCTTCTCAGAACATTTTCATCTTATAAAACCGAAACTGTACTCATTAAATAGTAACTTCCCCCTCGCCATTTCCTACCAGCCCCTGCTGTCTACTACTCTCTGTTCCTGTGAATTTGACAATTCTAAGTACCTCATATGAGTGGAATCATACCGTATTTGTCTTTTTGTGACTGGCTTATTTTACTTAGTATAATGGCTTTGATGTTCATTCATGTTGTAGCATATATCAGAATTTCCTTCTCATTAAGGCTGCATAATGTCCGTTGTGTAAATATACTACATTTGCTTATTTACTCAGTTATCGATAGACACAGGCTGCTTCCACACTCTAGCTCTTGTGAGTATTGCTGCTAGGAACATGGGTGTATAAATCTCTTCCATGCCCTGCTTTCAGTTCTTTTGGGCATATGCCCAGAAGTGAAATTGCTGGAACATACAGCCAATCTATTTTTACTATCTTACGGAATTGCCATACTATTTTCCACAGTGGCTGTGCCATTTCACATTCCCACCAACAATGCACGGGGTTCCCATTTCTCCACATCCTCAGCATCGTTTGTCGGCCGTCCCCCCACCTCCCCTTAATCCTGATTTGCATTTCCTTATTGGTTAGTAATGTTGAGCACATTTTCATGTGTTTATTGGCCATTTGTATATTCTCTCTGGAGAAATAACTATTTAAGTTCCTTGCCCATTTTGAATCGGTTTTTGTTTCTTTTTGAGGGGGTTGGGTTTTTTTGTTTTTCAGTTTTTGGAGTTTTCTATATAGTTTGGACATTAAATCCTTATCAGATATATGATTTGCAAATATTTTCTGTCGGTTGCCTTTTAAATCTGTTGGTAGTGTCTTTTTTCAATATCCATCAAGTCCAGTTTGTCTATTTTTTCTTTTGTTGCCTGTGACTTTGGTGTCGTGTTCAAGAAATCGTTGCCAAAGCCGGTGTTGTAAAGCTTTTGCCCCATGTTTTCTTTCGAGAGTTTTATAGCTTCAGGGCTTGCATTTATGTCTCTGATCCATTTCGAATGAACTTTTGTAGATGGCGTTAGGTAAGGATGCCAATTCATTCTTTTGTGTGTGGATATCCAGTTTTCCCAGCACCATTTGTTGAGAAAACTGTCCTTTGCCAATTGAATGGTCTTGGTACTCTTGTCAAAAATCACTTGACTGTGTATAGGAGGGTTTTTTGGGGGTGCTCTATTCTATTCCCACAGTCTATATATCTGTCTTTATACCAGTACCACACTTTTTGTTAGTGTAGCTTTGTAGTAAGTTTTAAAATCAGGAACTGTAATTTATTCTTTCTCAAGATTGTTTTGGCTTTCGGGGATCCCTTGATATTCCATATGAATTTTAGGGTGGGTTTTTCTATTTCTGCAAAAAAAAAGGGCCATTGGAATTTTGACAGGGATTGCACTGAATCTGTAGATTGCTCTGGGTAATGCTGACATCTTAACAACATTAAGTCTTCCAGTCCATGAATATAGGATATATTTCTATTTATTTATGTCCTCTTTAATTTCTTTCAGTAATGCTTTATAGTTTTCAGTGTAAAAGTCTTCACACACTTGGTTAAGCTAATTCCTAAGTATTTTATTCCTCTTGATGCTATTGTAAGTGAAAATCTTTTCTAAATTTCCTTTTGGGATCATTCATTATTAGTGTATAAGAATGCAACTGATTTGTTTGTGTATTGACTTTGTATGGTAGAAAACCTTTTGTTGGTTATCTACAAACAGAGATAATTTTCCTTCTTCCTTTCCAGTCTGGGTACCTTTTATTTGTTTTCCTTGCCTGATTGATCTGACTAGAACTTCCAGTACTATGTTGAATAGAAGTGGCAGATGTGGGCATTTTTGCCTTGTTCTGACATTAAAGGAAAAACTTTCAGCCTTTCACCATTGAGTATGATGTTTACTGTGAATTTTTCATACATAGTTTTTATTAATTTGAGGAAGTTTCCTTTTATTCCTAGATTGCTGAGTGTCTTTATCATAAAGGTTGTTGAATTTTGACAATTTTTTTTTCTGTATCAAATAAGACGATCATGTAATTTTCCCCCTTCATTTTGATAATGTGATAATTACATTGATCAATTTTTGTATGTCGAAACATACCTGCATTCCAGGAATAAACCCAACTTGATCATGGTATATAATCCTTTTGACATGCTGTTGAATTTTGACATGTTAGTGTTTTGTTGAGGACTTTTCATCAATGCTCATTAGGGATATGGGTCTATAATTTTCTTGAAATGTCTTTGGCTTTGATATCAGGGTAATTCTGGCTTCAAAGAATTTGTTAGGGGGTATTCCCTCCTCTTTAATATTTTTAGGTAAATTGAGAAGGATTGGCATTAGTTCTTTAAATGTTTGGTACCATTCACCAATAAAGCCATCAGGTCTAGGACTTCGTTGGGAAATTTTGATTACTGATTTAATTTCATTAGTTATGTCTATTCAGATTTTCTATTTCTTTATTAGCTAGTCTTGGTAATTTTCTGTTTCTAGGAATTTGTCCAGTTTATCTAGGTTGTCCAATTTGTGGGCATACAATTGTTCCTAGTATTTTCTTATAATCCCTTTTATTTCTGTTGATTGGTAGTAATGTCAATACTTTCATCTGTGGTTTAGTAATCTGGGTCTGCTCTTTTTCTTAGTCTATCTAGTTAATGATTTGTCAATTTTTTGATCTTTAAAATTTTTTTGATTTTGTTAATTTTTTCCTATTGTATTTCTATTCTCTGCTTTATCTCTGTTCTAATTTTTATGTGTTTATTAAAATATATTTATTATAATGTGTATTATTAAAATATAATAATTTTGCTATTTCCTTCTGCTAGCTTTGGGTTTAGGTTATTCTTTTTCTAGTTCTTTAAGTTTCAAAGTTGACTTGAGATCTTTTTTTTAAGATTTTATTTATTTACTTTAGGGAGAAGGGGAGAGTGGGAGGATGAGAGGGAGAGAAACATCGCTGTGTGAGAGAAACATCCCTTGGTTGCCTCTCCTATGCCTCCAACCGTGGACCAGCTGCAACCCAGGCATGTGTCCTGACTGGGAATTGAATTGATGACAATGCTTAATCAACTGAGCCATGCTGGTCAGGGCTGAAATCTTGTTTTTTTAAATGTGAATGTTTGTAACTATAAATTTCCCCCGTAGCTATGCTTTCACTGTATCCTGTAAGTTTTGGTAAGAACTGCTTTTGATCCGCCACCTCCTATGACTGCCAAACCCATGAGGGTGCTTTCTCACCCCATTGACAGGAGCAAGCTATTTTAGGAACCGCCATTCATCCCCTGTCCTGTTTCCTTCAGGTGCAGGAAATCTTGTCTTATTGGTAATTTCCTCCCTTCTGTATTTTTAGTTCTCAATTTCTGAAGGCCCTTTCAGTCAGATGTCAGGCACCCTGGATCGTTCCTGTCACTATTTTATCCTTTCTCTCCTGTTTCCTGCATCTTTGTCCTTTTGTTCTGCTTTCCAGGAGGTGAGAAACTGCATTGCCATCTCTTCTGGTCAGTTCTCAGACGTCCCCTTCCCCTGTTCTGCTAGTCAATCACCGTCTATCAGCTTTTACCTTCCAAAAGTGTGTTATTTCTCTTGCCGGTTTTTATCTCCTCTTCCATTCTTTTCCTCCCACCCCCCTTTCTCTCTGTTTTTTTGGGGATCCTTTCCTGTACAAGTTATGCTGATAAAATCTTTTTACACAGTTGTCCCCATTAGCCCACCTGTCTTATGCACCTACTCAGGTTTCTGCCCCAGTTTCTCTCTTGCTGTCTGTGGAAAGCAGAATGGTGGAAATAAATAGAGACAGGTTGAGTACAGTGGGTTGAATTTTGTCCACGTGGTGATATATTCAAATTCTAACCCCCAGTACCTAGGAATTCAACCATTTTTGGAAATAGGACTTTTGTAGATGTAATGAAGCATCTTGAGTTCAGCCTAGACTTTGAGTTGGTCCTACATCCAAGGACTGGTACCCTGTAAGAGAAAGGACAGGACAGGAAGATTTGAAACATAGAGACACAGGAAGAAGGCCAAAAAAAAGATGGAGGTAGAAATTAGAGCTGTGGTGCCACAGGCCAAGGAATACCAAGGCTTTCTGGCAGACACCAGAAACTAGAAGTGTTACAGAAACCAAAACCAAACACCCAAAGGGGGCCTGGAACGATAATACTCTTACAGAAAGAGATTCAGGTCCGTCTTGTCCGCCGCCTTAAAGGAAAGATATCTCTCAATGCCAGAGATTTGTGAAAAGGAAAGGAAAACGTTTATTTAGTGCTATACAAGCTTAAGGCAGTGACCTAATGTCTTTATCAAAATCTTAAAGTCCCTTAAAACACCCACAAACGCACACAGTCCTTCCTTCCCCCTTGCCCAATATGGGGTACCGTATCTCAGGAAAGGAAATAGAAGTCCAGTCTCAGGCAATGTCTGGTTATTCCCAGTAATCCGTGCTTGGCTGGTAGGCCTCTCTCGGTTCTCAGCACCATCAGCTGTGTCGCCGGAATCTCTGCTAAAGCCGGGTGATGGTTCCAACTACTACTACTGTGGGGGAACCCACTCTGGCAAAGGTGCGTGGTCCTCTCTGCACTGCTCCAGCCATGTGGTCCTTTCTCCACCACTCCAGCCACGTGGTCCTCTCTCCTCTAGGACCACAGGAGTCCCCACTCAGCCAAATCCGCGTGGTTCTCTCTTCTATGGCTGCCGTGTCTGGGTTTAAATCCCTGCGCCAATCTTCCTCTGCAGCCCTATTTCCGACTCCTCCTACACTTGGCCACACTTGCCCTCAATCTGCTGTCCTTTCCAGCCTTTCTGGTCACCATCATGGGTCTGGGCAAGTGTCACCCTATGTCCTGGAACCAATCTCCTCCGAGCTCCCACGCAAGCGCTGTAACTCAGGGGACCTGCCCCCAGTCACGTCTCGGGGAGGTGTCCCTTTCCATCCCCCTAGCCCAGAGCATGGCCATAGCTATTTAGCATATTCAAGCAACCGGCCTAAGGCTATAGGTATGTTAAATGACCATGCCATGGATTAGCTGCAAAGCTGCCCTGCATGTTCTTGCTCTGTGTGCCCCTTCCCCCAACTCACACCTGTGTGTGGGGGGGGGGGTAAAAAAACATCTTAGAATCTCCTGGACACCTTGTGTTCTGGGCCCCATTTTAAATGTCCATTTGGGGTCCCCCCTCTTGGCTGCACCCTGTAACAGAAGAGGCAAAGAAACACTCTCCCCTGAAGCCTTGAAGGAAGTGTGCCCCTGCTGACACCTTGGTTTTGGACTTCTGACCTCTGGAACAGTGAGGGAATACGTTTCTGTTGTTCTGACAGAATTGGCAGCGGTAGCCCTGGAAGATAAAGATAGAGCTGGATTCAAACTTGTGTGATCTTGAGCAATTTACTCTACTTGTGACACCTTAGCTCTCACCTCCACAAACTGGAAAAGGAGACAAGAATACACTCTCACAGGGTTGTTGGACTTTAGCATGTCATAAGATTCCTCAGAGGGCTTGTTGAAACCCAGATTTCTGGTCTCCAACCCCAAAATTTCTGGATCGGGAGAGCTGGACAGGGCCTGCGAACCTGCGTGTTACCAAGTTTCCGGGAGATGCTGCTGCGGCAGGTCCCAGAGCACACGCAGAGAACCATTGCTTTCCTAGAACTGGGCCAACTAGAAAAAAGACAACCCAGAAAACTAAGAAGGGAGCTAAGAGAGAAGAAACAGAGAACAAGCAGGAAAGCTGTTGGGCTGTGCACTAGTAGGAGGTTTAGCAGAGAATTTGGGAGCTTGGTTTTCAATCAGGGATGTCTTTGACCTGGGCAATGTCTGGAGACATTTTTGGTTAATAAAACTGAGGAATGTGGTACTACTGGTGTCCAGTGGATGGAGGCCAGGGATGCTGTTAACTGTCCTTCAGGACACAGGATGGTCCCCACATTAAAAGATTATTGCCCTGAATGTTGGTGGTGCCAAGGCTGAGAAACACAGACTTAGACCAGTAGTTCTGACTTCTGGCTGCGTATCAACATCATCTGGGAGTTTTTAAAAGGTCTGATGTCCAGGCTGTACCTCATGCCACTAATCAAACTTCTGGGAGTGGGATCCAGGCACCTAATGATTCCAATGAGCAGTCAAGGTAAGCCTCACTAATTGAAAATTGAAAGTAGTATTTATCCACACAGAAATCTTGCAGGAACCCTGTTGAAGGCAGAGTCTAATTCAGTGGGTCTGGCCGGAGATTTTACATTTCCAACAGGAGATGTCTGAGGTGGGGTGAGTGCATTGGAGATCATCTATAAGCCCTGGGGCTGTGGGAGTCACCTGTGTCCACCTGAAGCCTGGAGAAAAGTTTCTAAATCCTTTCTCTGCCTTTTGAGATGTGAAGATTTCCACCCAAAACTGTTTCCTCCAGGACCTGAGTGTGTTCTCTTTGAAATGCAAACATTCAAGGAGAGAAAGGCTGTTCCCTTTCTGAGTCCTGTGCAAGGAGAAGGGCCTGATCTTGTTGGCCCCTGCTTCAATGTATACAGCTACCTCCTGTCACCCAGAGAGCAGAAGCTTGTTTCTTCTCCAAGCAAGTACCACTTAACAAATCCAAAGAGCTTAGTCACGTGGACAAACTGCTTTCCAACCCCTCAGTGCCTTTCCCTTAGCACAGCCCAGGCTTATTTCTGGTTCATGCCAGGGCCCCTCTGAGTGATTGCAATAGCATTGCTGAACAAAACCTGTCCTTGGCGCTTTATTAGTTAGTGTACAGTTTTGTTGACTATTAATGGAGGGAGCCAGAGGAATAACTACCTCAAGGTCAGTCTCATCCACCTTTCCATCTCCTGTCTGGGTCCCCACTGGTCAATGGAAGCCTGAGCGCTTGAGAGCTTGTCCACTGAGTGGTCCTTGTGGTCAACCCCCTGTGAAGAGGCAGGAGGGCCCATTTGGAGGGCAGCAGAAGGACGCACTCTGCTTCCTCTGGGGTCTTCTCATTGCAGTCTATCAACAATCGTGTCATCGGTTTACACTACTAGCACATCCTGAAGAGGCCCCTCTTCTGCAGAATGTGTTTCCAAGTACGAGATCCCCACTAGCCCTCAGCTGTGTCTTGGCCACACTAAGACATCTGGGCTTCCCAGATAACTCGTTATGTAAAAATGAAGTTGCACCATCCTGACCTCTCAGGCCTGGCGTTTTAGGCGTTTTAACTTGTTGTGTCTGGCCCGTGCCCAATCCCAGAGTAGCAGTCCAGCCCAAGCCTCAGCTTTCGGTTTTGATCTGAATGGGGGAGCTTGAGGCGAAGCTGAGGCCAAGCACACTCCTGTCTCCTGAATCTGTAACTTCAGGAAAGTCCCTAAAACTCCCAGTGGCAGTTGGAGACTAGACCTGGGGGTGTAGTTTCCCTCCTAGTATGTCCTCAGCTCAAGGCCACCCAGCCTTCCTGACCTCCCTTCCTCCTTCGGCTTGGGAACAAGAAAAACATGCTCCTTGTCAGTGAGGTGGAAGTCATGTTTATGAATAAGAGCCACCACTCCTCATCAGGGTGGAGAATTTTAAATCCAGCAAGCAAAACAAAACAGGGCCATTGGAGGGAGGGGCGGAGAAGGGAGAGGAGGGCTGGAAGCAGCCTGCTTTTTGATCTGGGTGGTGGTTACATGGGACTGCTCAGTCTGTAAAAACGCATAAAGTTGTACATCATTGGTTTTGCACTGTTAGGTACATTACGTTATGCTTCCATCTAATTATTTTTTAATTTAGTAGGGCTTTGGAGAACAGTCTGGTAGTTCCTCAAAAAGTACAGAAGGCACAGAGAGTTACCACATGATCTAGCAATTATACTGCTAAGTATTTACTGAAGAAAAATGAAAACTGTGTCCACACAAAAACTTGTCCATGAATTTGCACAGCAGCGTGTTTGTGACAGCCCAAAGGGAGCACAACTCAAGTGTTTGTCAGTGGGTGAGTGAATGAATCAGCTGTGGTCCGTCTGTGCAATGAAGTACCGTTTGACAACAAAAATGAGCAAAGTACTGACGCGTACCACAGCATGGGTGAACCTTAACACAGCATACTTGGTGAAAGAAGCCAGCCAGTCGCAAAGGAGCATGTACTGTATGACTACATTTATATGGAATGTCCAGAATGAGGAAATGCACAGAGACAGAGTGGATTATGTGTGCTTGGGCTGGGTGATGGGGAAATGAGGAGTTTGGGGAGTAACAAATAAGGGGTACAGGATATTTGGGGCTAATGAAAATGTCCTAAAATTGATTGGGGCAGTGGTAGGCAACTCTGTTTATATACTGAAAGCCATTGAATTGTACACTTTATTGATCTGAGAGAGAGAGAGAGAAACATTGATGTGAGAGGGAAACAATGATCGGTGGTCTCCTGTACAGGTCTTGACCAGTGATTGAAACCACAACCTAGGTATGTGCCCTAACCAAGGATTGAACCTTCAGCCTTTTCGTGTACAAGACAACATGCCAATCAACTAAGCCACCCAGCCAAGGCAAACTGTACACTTTAAATGGATGAATTATATGATGTGGGAATTATATCTCAATAAAGCTGTTATAAAAAGTACAGTAGGGCACCAGCATTAGAAAGGATACCAGATATCAGAGTGAATAGCAGCTGGCCACACCTGCAGGGCTACAGCTGTGCTGACCAGGTGACCCCAGGAACTGGGCAGGAATGAGTGGCCTGTTGGCTTCTCAGGCCCAGGAACACTTGGGAGCACAAATGGGGCTAAGAATCCTGAATGCAGGGAGTGTAGGTAAATTGGGCCCGATCCCTGGGCTCTCTAGAAAGGGATCCTGAGATAAGGATGTGGGTGGAAATATTTTATTTGGGAAGGAATCACATGAAGGAAAGGAAACCAAAACAGGAGATGAGTAACTCAGACTCAGTCCCACCTCAGGGCGAGGGTGCTGGCACGTGTCTCCTACACCCCAGGGTCACTTTTGGAGCTTCATTGCCTCCCTGTCACCCAGCACAGGCTGAGAGCCGCAGCTGAAGAGTTGTCGGTGTCCGCAGTGAAACACTGGGTGTGTACTGGACTGGTGTGTGCCAAGGGATGTGGGGGGCAGCTTTCAGGAGTTGCGGAACCCTGGGTGCACCCAGCCTTGCAGGCCACAGTTTCCTTATCTGTAAAGTACAAAGAACAGGTGAAGAGGGCAGCAATCTGTGCCAGGATATTGTGCCCCTTGGGGAACACTGCAACGTCTGCAGACATTTTTGGTTGTCACAACTGACTGGTGGGTGCTCCTGGCATCTAGTGGGTGGAGGCCAAGGACGCTGGTAAACCTACAGTGCACAGGACAGAAGTCCATGGTACAGTTATCCAACCAAAGTGTCCATAGGGCAGCAGCAGAGAAACCTGGGCTGGGAGGAGCTAAAGGTGAGTTCTGGCTTAAACAATGCAAGCCCTGAGTCACCCAGAGAAGGCTGACCTCATGCTAGTCAGGAATGACTCTCCCCTCAGCTGTCCCAGCGCCCTGGGCTGCTGAGCTCCAACCCTGCTGCAGACCTTCTGTGCCCCTCACCCCGAAAACACCAGAGATCCCCCAGTGGTCAATGAAGAAAGAAGCCAGCACCATCGCTGGGGCCTGGAGCTAGTTGTAGAGGCCCCCACTCTTTAACCTGAGCCCCCAATTTTAAGCAGTGTGATTGAGAGGCAAGTGCAGGTTTGGGTCACACACATCTGGACTCAAATCCCAACCCTGCCACTTACCAATAGAACCTTGGTCAAGCACTGGCTGGTGTGGATCAGTGGATTGAGCATGGGCCTGTGATCCAAAGGGTTGTGATTTGATTCCCAGTCAGGGCACATGCCTGTGTTGCAGGGCAGGTCCCCAGCAAGGGGTGTGTGAGAGGCAACCACACATTGATGTTTCTCTCCCTCTCTTTCTCCTTCAGTTCCCCTCTATCTAAAAATAAATAAATAAAATTTAAAAAAAAAAAAGAACCTTGGTCAAGTTGCTGAACCTCCCTGGACCATGGGAAAAGCAGCACAGCTACAAAGCAGCAATCAGATTTTGGGGAGTCTCTGTGGCTTTTAGATTGGGACTCACATGAAAACCACTGCTTTCTGTTGTTAGCATGTTACCCTGAAGTTCCCTCTCTTCATCTGTCAGTCTCGAAAACTTCTCATCATGGCTGGTTTCTGCTCCCTCGAAGCCTGGATGACTGCTTGTCTCTTTAAGAGGTATCCCCAAACTTGGGTTATGGAGCCAACATTTAACTCAAACCATCCCAAGCATAATCCCACAGTGGATGAATATCCACCTAGTTATTTATGTATGATACAGTGCATATGAAAAGCTATAGGTGTGGCTGCTGTAACAAAGGCCAATGTAGAAACTGTATTTCTCGCTCCTGTAACAGTCTGAGTACAAGCCACCCAGAATAGAAAAAGTGGCCCCCTAGTGCAGAAACCCAGGCTCCCTCTCTTGCTTCACGTTCCCACCTTCATTCATGGCTTCCACCTCATTATCCAAAATGGCTGCTTCAGCTCCTGTCAACACAATTGCATCCCACCAGAGGGAAAGGTATAACCCCAAAGAAGCACAATTGACTTCTACTAGTTTGCTCACATGATCACATTAACTACAGTGGAGGCCAAGAAAGGTAGTCTTTAGTTGATTGGGGCATGAGTAAAAATTAAAAATTCTCTTTCAATATAAGATGGTTTTGGGGTTAGCTAGTAGTTTTTGCCACATCTAACAGAAGAACAGAGAAAAATTTCATATTATTTGTGCAGCTGTATGAACACTCAGACCAAGTAGTGTGAAGAGAAGCCCCCAAAACCCTGTCAGTGTTTTTCTTTTGTCAATCAACAAACATGCATCTACATTGTATTTGATTAGAGCAGGTGCTGGGTGTGTGGAGCAGAAGTGGGGAAAGGCCTGGTTGTTTCCAGCTGACATGATTATCAGTCACTAACATGCCTTTAGTCACTCAACCTCTTTACTACTATATATACTACACTATTCCAGGCTCAAGTAGAGGATACCAAGGAGGAAACAAACCCAACCTTGCCTCGAAAACTCTCACAATGAATCTGCAGCGCCCACAAGCCACATGGGAAAATCCTTCTGTTAGAATCGTGCCTGCTGGGAGGCTGGCAGGGGGTAGCTGCCTAGCCTGATGCCTGGACCCCTGCCCCACCCCACACTGTCCAGCTGCTGCCCTGCCCCGCTTTTCTGACATCCAAGGCCTGGAACAGGTATGCACCAGTTTCTCCTAGAGGCAGTGGGGATCTTTTCTTCTAAAAACGTCCGGGACTGAGAGTGTGTCTGGCTCAGTGGGAGATTATTCAGGTGGCTTAGAGAACACTTAGGGTGACCAACTCACAGTCTTGGTTTGCTGGGGATAATCCTAGTTGTAGGACCACAAATCCTGAATCTGGGAACTCACTCGATCTGGGGAAACTTGTATGATCGGTCAGTCTGAGCCTGTCTTGTCCTACGCCGACCTCCCTCATACCAGGGCTCCTCAACTCTGGCTGCACATTGGCTTCACCTGGAGGAACTTTTTAATATGCTGCTGGGGTCCCACCTTCAGAGGCTCAGGGGTGGGACACAGGTTTTGTGAAAAAATCTCCAGGGAATTCTAGCATGCAGCGGGGATGAGAGGTCCTAGTCCTGGAGGGAATGAGGCCATGCCAACTTTAGTTGGGGATAACTTTTTGTCTTCTAGATGAGGTGGGAGGTGAACAGAGGTGAACAAGGACCACTGGGCTGAGGTTCTTAGAAGTTCATTCATCAGTTATGTACAGAGGTTCTGTCATGGGTCAGACACTGTCCTGGGGCTGGAGATATGGGGTGGAGGGTCAAGGACAGTCAGGACCTGCTTTCATTCTGGTGGAGGACACAGACAGTAAACAAAGACGCCACCTGGATACTTTTGCAGAAAGATGCTCAGTCGAATGATATGCCAAGTAAACTGGGGTGTGTGGGGTGCAGCACCACTTAGATAGTACATTTGTTTCCTGGAGCTGACAGAACAAATTATCACGACTGGGAGGCTTTAAACAACAGGAATCATTCTCCAACAGTTCTGGAGGCCAGAGGTCCAAAATCGAGGTTCAAAAGGGCTGATTTCCTCTGGAGGCTCTGAGACAGAATCTGTTGCCTGCCTGCCCTAACTTCTGGGGACCACTGCCAATCCTTGAAATTCCTTGGCCTGTAGGTGTATCATTCCGATCTCCGTCTCTTCTGCCCATGGCCTTCTCCTCTGTGTCCTGACACGGCCTTTTTTCTTCCCCTCTCCTTATAAGGTCACTGGTCACTAGATTTAGGGCTCACCCTGGTGATCCAGAATTATCACATCTCTAGATCCTGAATTACATCTGCAAAAATCCTTTATCTAAATAGGGTCACATTCTCAGGTTCCAGGGGCTAGGATGTGGACCTATCTTTTCTGGGGCTGCAACTAACCCCCTACAGAGAGGTGGGCAGGCAAGGCCCCTGAGGACGAGACTTAGTGAGAATCATACCAGAAGCCAGTTCCACGTCAAGGATATGAGGAGACATTGAAGGGAGAGAACAAATTTGGGGTGTGTTATTGAGCAGATGACCATTGTGGGCAAGTAGGGCTCAGTCCCGCTGGGGGCCTCTGGGATATGGCATAGAACAGGAGCCTCAGAGCTAGCCACTCTCCTGGAGGCATTCAGACACCAACTCCTGAAAGTCATTGCTGGAGGAGCTCCTGGGGGCTTTACCATCTCCCCGCCCCCACACCCCACTGCTGGCCTTGCAGGTTCTGGAGGACAGAGAAGCCCCCAAGCAAAGAATGGAGGGTGTTTGCCGGCAGGGGAACCATGAGTGCTGAGAAGTCCTGGTGGGGTGCCAACTGCGGCTGCTCCAGGAAGTAGCATTTGAGCTGCCACCTGAAGGGCATGGGTATAAAAAAAGCCAGCTGCAGGTGACAAGCATGCCAGGGCATGTGGAGACAGCAAGAGCAACACCCCCAAGGCAGGAGCTAGTGCATGGACCCCTTGAACAGCAGGGATGGCAGTGTGGCTGCAGTTGGTGAGGCAGGTGGGGCGGGGGAAGCAGGAGGTGGCAGGAGCAGAAGTCTCCGGGGCCACATGCTACAGAATCCAGAGCTGGGATTGGATTGTGTGGAAATAGGAAGCCTTTGGAGAGCTGTAAGCAGGAATCGACAGGATCCGGCTCTCGTTTGACAACAATCACCTTGAGTGCCCTGCGGAGGAGGGACTGCAGGGTGGGAGGCAGGGGCAAAGTGGAGAACAGTGTTGTGAAGGGCGTGGCTCTGTCTCAGCCAACTCTGTGGACTTGGGCCAGTCCCTGCCCTTCTTTGGCCCTCAGCTTCCCAGCTGAAAAGTGAGTCCCCCAAGCCTGGCCTCATCTGTCTCAGAAAGGCATCGGTCGGTGATTGTGCAGGTCATCTGAGCAGGAATCCCCTGAGCACCCGGCGAGGGTCCCTGGGCTGTGGCTGGAGCAGAGAGAGGGGTCTTAACACAGCCCTTGAGGCAGAAGTGGCCATGCCTGGGCCAATCAAGTTCAGAGTGAAGCCTCCACTGTGTGGCTGATTTTTTTCCAAAAGTAAACTCAGCTACAATTATGGAGGATGAATGCCATGTCCTGGAGACATGAAGACCACGTGAGTCTGCAAAATGAAGAGAGTCCTAACCCCTAGTAACTCAGAATGTAACTGTGTTTGGAAATAAGCTGGTGGCCAATGTACTTACTTATGATGAGGTCATACTGGAATAGGGTGGACCCTTAATCTATTAGGACAGGTATCCTTATGAAAACGGGGAAATCCGGCCACAAATACACAGGATAACACCACGTGAGGGTTGGAGTGGTGCTGCCGCAAGTCTAGGAACCACCAGAGGCCAGAAGAGAGGCTGGAACAGACCCCTCCCTAGTGCCTTTGGAGAAAGCATGGCCCTGTCAACAGCTGGATCTTGGCATTCTGGCCTCCAGAACTGAGACAAATAATTGTTGTTGCCAAGTCATTCAATTTGTGGTGCTTTGTTGCGGTAGCACAAGGGAGTGAATACACCTTCCCTGGGACTTTACCTAATATCACACGCCTGCGCGGCGTCCCTCCCCCCAGCACATCACCCCACACTCCCTGGGGACACTGCCTAGTATTCACATCCACCTGAGCCATTGTCACAAGGTACATACGGTCTGCTTCTGGGAAATTCCACCTAAGACCGGGGGTTCTAGGGAATGATGGCAATTTAGCAGGGGCAGACAGAAAGTACAAATGAGCTAACTGGCTCCTGGGAGAGCGAACCCCCATTGAAGAGGGACAGCCACTGCTCAGCTCCCGCCATGGGGGATACAAAGTCAGTGTTGCCTGAGTCCCAGTTTTTCAAGAGAACTCAGAAATGTGGATTTTTTTTTAAGTGACGTTTGATTTTTAAATACTGGCAATTAACTCCATTATCTCCATTTGTTTGTTCGTTCTTTTAAACTACTCAGGTCCAACGAAAACTTGTCCAGAGACCGGACTTTGTCCTCAGGCCTGTGCTTTGCAACCTCGGGTCAAGAGCTTGGCAGGGACTGCACACACTGCCTCTTGTGCTCAGGAGTGCTCTGAGTCAGAGGCAGGAGCCCTGAGATCTACTTGTGGTTCTGCCATTTGTTTGCTATGCATACATGCTTTAAAAACACCTCTCTGATCCTCAGTCACGTATCTGTAAAATGGGTACCATCTTGTGTACCTTGCTTACCTCCTGGGATGGTCATGAAGGCAGGCTGACATCATTTCTTTAGCAAACACTATGCGCAAGCAATGTTCTGAACATGTGGGCAAATACTGGGGTGGCCAAAAAGTTTGTTCTGTTTTTTCCATACTATGGCTCTAGCAGTGCTTAGTTGTTTTTAACTTCATTCGAAACAATTTTGTGAGATTGTATTGTGACAAAATTTTGTTAGACTGTATTGCAAAGTTAAAATACTTTACAAACTGTGTTTTATTTTTTTTTAAATAAATAGGGAGGAAGGGAGGGGTAGGGGGCCCTTGGCCTTCTCCCAAGATGCTCTCTATGCCAGCAGCCAAGGCCTCTGGGAGGAATTGGGCATGGGCTGACGTGGTTGAACAGGCTTTCTGACTGGTCTGAATAGGGGCCAGCGTTAAGCCAAACAACCATCCACCCTTTCTCCTTAGTCGAGCATTTCCCGTAAGTGATGGCTCCCTGCCCGCTGGCTTGTAGTCCTATCTGGTTGGCTGCCAAGAGAGGCCTGGTCTTGAGTAGATATACTCTGTGAATACACTCTGTGAAGCTAGGGCAGGGCAGGGCTCCCAAGCTAGGATCTAGGTCATCTGGTCCCCACTGCCTGTCCCATCCCAGTCTGTCTGTGATGTGAGTGTGTCTTAGAAAAACCTGGATCCAGACTACCCCTGAGTGGATATCTAGGCCTCTGTTTGCCTGGACCTGAGAAGCCCTCATCTGCACAGTGGGCAGAGATTCACTGCCTGCACATCTCCAGGAGCTGGTCAGCTCTTCTTTCACTTGCTCACTAGGCACGTGTCCAATGTCCACGGTGTGCCTGGCACTGTGCTGGGTGGACAAAGGGGCACCTGCTCTTATGGAGATATAACCTGGAGAGGGGATGGAGGGGAGCCAGATTGCTAAACTAATGAGAAAACAAGATAGAAATCATGGGAAGTTCAAGAAAGAGGAAATACATGTCTAGATCCCAGACTCTAGGGAGGGACTGAGTGATTGGGGGTCAGGGAAGGGAGTCCTCATATTTTCAGTCCTAAGAAAATCTGGAGAGTAGGGGCAACAGCAGGTTGTAAAAGCCCTGAGGTAGGAGGGGGGTTGTGAGTATCTGGAAATCTGGAAATCCAGTAGCACAGTCTGAGCAGTGCTACTAGACCATGAATGGTGGGTGTGAGATGGGACAGGCTGGACCCCAAGCAGGGTCCAGTGGGGCCATGGTGGTTGGGCCCCCTTCCTTGGTGGGAACTACCCGTCCAGACCTCCAGCAGCTAGGGGCAAGAGCAGCGTTATGATCTTCCCAGCCCTGCACCTGTGGGAGGGGCCCACCAAGCTCCTGCTACTGCAGGCAGAGGCCAGGGCTGCAGGATGGATAAAACCCACTGCCCACTCTTCCAGCTTCCTGAAGAGAAGGCCCAGTCCTGCTGGACAGGACATTTCTGCTCCATGTCCCAGCCCTTGAGCGACAAGATGCTTTCTCTGCCCTGTTTGCTGATCCCTCTTTGGCCTGGTAGGAAGGCAGATTACTTGGGAGGCCAGGCCAGACACATCAAAGCTTGGCTGTCCCTTCTGTCCCCCAGTCTGAAATTTTCCCTCTTAGAGGAATGCCCAGCTGGCCGAGCGAAGACCTCCCATACCAGGCAAGGGCAGCCTGGAAGGGGCAGGCGCTTCTAGGACAGACAGAAAAGCATTGCAGGATGTCAGAGAAGGAGGTCTCTGCAAGGGTGGGTGGCCAGGAGAGGCCACATGGAGGGGACAGGAGCGGCAGCTGCAGAAAGCACAGTCAGTGCACAGGTCCTCAGTGGCAGGCACTTGGCGCAGCAGGCCAGTCTGTTAGCCCTCACACCGCCCTGTCATGGAGAGGATGCTATCATTAGAACAGCACCAGCCAGGAAACAGTCACAAGCGAGATAAGCAGCTGCCAAGGTGTCCCAACTTTTGGCGTGTCCAGGCAACACTGGAAAAAGAATTGTCTTGGGCCACACATGAAATACATTGTGACACATAAGCACAAAAAAAAATCTCATACTGTTTTAAGTAAATTTACAATTTTGTGTTTGGCCACATTCACAGCCATCCTGGGCTGCACGTGACCTGTGGGCCACAGGTTGGACACTCCTAGGTCATGCCCAGCTCCAAGCATGCAGATATTCTGCTCTGTATCCTGTGGGAAAAGGGCAGTTGGAACAGAGAGTTACATAGTGAGGGCAGGGGTACGTGTGACCAGACCTGGGGCTGGAAAAGACCCTGAGCTGCACCGCTTTCCACATCAAGCAAGGTGGAAGTGGCACCCCCAGGCCTGTCACTCCTGGGCCAGGGCAGAGCACGGCACCCAGGAAGACAGAGCAGATTGCTGAGAAGACAGAGCAGATTGCTGAGCAGCTCCCGTGGGCTGCCCTCAGGGCCCCTGTTCACCCTGTTGGGGACAGATGGTACGTGGGGTGAGCCCTGGGCTTCTACCCAGATAGACCTCAGCTGTGCCTGGGCCTCTGTTTCCCCACCTGTGAGATGGGGAGAGAATCGCTGCCCTGCACCCTCAGGCCAGGGTTCTCACCTGCTTAGCCACCAACTGTGTGCTGGCTCACTGGGCTGGCCCCAGGGGTGCAGCACTCAGTGGGACACATGAGGTACCTGCCCTCTTTGGGACAATGTTCTAGTTTAGATAGATGAAAACAATGAAGTAAAAAAAGAAGTCACAAGAGCCTTTAGAAAAGTGCACCGAATGCCACCAAACAAAGCTGAGCTGTCTAGTCTGGGAGCCATGAGTCACTGTGAGCTGCTGCAGTGGGAGAGGCTGAGCAGAGAGGAGCCGTCAGTGTGACGCACACACTGGTGTGTGAAGACCTAGCAGGAAAAAACAGAACGTAAAATACCCTTTTCATACTTTTCACATTGCTTACATGTGAACATGATCATGTTTTTGATGTATTGGGTTAAAGAGAAATGATTTTAATCAATTTCTCTTGTTTATTTGTATTTTCCTAGATGTAGCTACTAGACAATCTAAAATGACAAGTAAGTCCTTTTACATTTCTATTCTGATTGGGTGTGAAATTGACAGGACAGGAAGGCGCTCTGAGCCTCAACATTAAAATTTTTTTATGCATATATTTAAACAATAGGAAACAACATAATAAAACCCTGTATGCTCATCCCCAAGTTCTCAGTTCACACAGCCTGTCTCGTTGCATTAATACATTTCCTCCTTCCTCCTTGTCTATGATTTTGAAGCAAAGCCCAACATCTTATCATTCCACCTGAATATTTTGGTATGCAGTTCTAAAAATGGACTCTTAAAAAACAAAACAAGTCCCCTCCTAGGAAGGTCCACGACACAAAACCTTGTACAGGAATGTTCACAGCAGCATTATTCATAACAGCCCAAAGGTGGAAGCAACCCAAGTGTTCATCTGTGGAAGTGTGCCGTATACACACAATGAATATCATTCCACAACAATGAAGCACCAGCGCGTGCTGCAACATGGGCGAACCTTGCAAACGTCATGCTCAGTAAAAGTAGCAAGATGCAAAAAGCCACACATTATATGATTCCACTTGTATAAAATATCCAGATTAAGCAAATCCATAGAGACAGAAAGTAGATTAGTGGTTTCCAGGGCCTGAGGGGTGATTGCCCAATCTTTACGGTGCTGACAAATTTCTGGAATTAGATAGTGGTGATGATTGCACAAATTTGTGAATGTGCTAAAAGCCACTGCATGTTATACTTTAAAAGGGTAAATTTTATGGTGTGTGAATTGCATTAAGTCCTCACTTAACGTTTTTGATAGGTTCTTGGAAACTGTGACTTTAAGTGAAATGAGGTATCATGAGACCAATTTTCCCACAGGTTAATTGATTTAAAAAAATACAAAAACAAAAACCTAGCTAAGTTCCTATCCAGATTTCTGGTCACAGAAACATCACTAAATTTCTAAATAAAGATCCCAAACACTTTTCATATTAAACATTGAAATTGATGTGAGCTATACATAAACTTACAAAAGACTAATAAAAACAGGTAAGATCATGATTTTCCAACATGCATATTCTGCTTCAGGGTCATGGAGCGGGGGCGGGACAAGGGGAACAGTCTATTTCAGCAGCTCGGGCCCAAGAAGGGACTCACCCTGGACAGGATGCCCTTCCATCACAGGGCCATTCACACACAACCACCCTCACTCAGGCTGGGACAATGCAGACCCAAGTCACCTCATGTGCACATATTTGGCATGTGGAAGGAAACTAAAGTTTCCAGAGAAAACCCACACAGACATGGGGAGAAAGTGCAAAGTCCACGTACATGGTGGTTCGGGCAGAGAATACATTTTTTTTCTCACCAACGTTAAAACAAAATGATGTTGCATGAAACAATGCCTTTTGAAGACCACAGATCAATTTTTTTTTAAGATTTATTTATTTATTTATTTTTAGAGAGGGAAGGGAGGGAGAAAGAGAGGGAGAGAGAGAGAGAAACATCAATGTGCGGTTGCTGGGGGCCGTGGCCTACAAACCAGGCCTGTGCCCTGACTGGGAATTGAACCTGCGATGCTTTGGTTCGCAGCCCATGCTCAATCCACTGAGCTATGCCAGCCAGGGCTATTTTTAAAAGCCACAATATCATTATAGTATCTTAAAAATTTGAATAGGAGACTTCCAGCCAAGATGGAGGCATAGGTAGACACACTGTGCCTCCTCACACAACCAAAAGAAGGACAATGACAAATCTGAAAACAAAAAACAACCAGAACTGACAGAAAATTGAACTGTATGGAAGTCTGACAACTAAGGAGGTAAAGAAGAAACATTCACACAGACTGGTAGGAGGGGTGGAGATAGGCAGCTGGGCAGAGAAGACTCACAGCCAGGCGGCAGCTGGCAGACAGGGTGGTCCCACATTTGTGTGCAGATAAATCTGGAGGAACAACTGGGGATTGAGACAGACTGCACAACTCATGGTTCCAGTGAGGGGAAATAAAGCCTCAAAATCTCTGACTAAAAAAAAACAGTGGGGGTTGAGGTGGCAGGAGAAACTCCCAGCCTCACAGGGGAGTTTGCTGGAGAGACTCACAGGGTCCTAGAATGTACACAAACCCACCCACCCAGGAATCAGCACCAGAAGGGCCCAATTAGACTGTGGGTAGCGGGGGAAGTGACTGAAAGCTGTCAGAGAGCTGAACAAGCAGCATTGTTCCCTCTCGGACCCCTCCCTCACATATAGCACCAGCAACGTGGGTTGCTCTGCCCTGGTGAACACCTAAGGCTCTGCCCCTTACTATGTAATAAGCACACAAAGACAAAAAAAATGGCCCAAATGAAACAACAGATCAAATCTCCAGAAAAAATCCAACTAAGCAATGAAGAGATAGCCAACATATCAAATGCACAGTTCAAAACACTGGTAATCAGGATGCTCACAGAATTGGTTTAATATGGTCACAAATTAGAGGAAAAAATGAAGGCTATACTAAGTGAAGTAAAGAAAAATGTACAGGCCACCAACAGTGATGTGAAGGAAACTGGGACTCAAATCAATGGTGTGGAGCAGAAGGAAGAAAGAAACATTCAACCAGAACAGAATGAAGAAACAAGAACTCAAAAAAAAAAAAAAAAAAAAAAAAAAAAAAAAAAAAAAAAAAAAAAAAAAAAAAAAAAAAAAAAAAAAAAAAAAAGAGGAGAGGCTTGGGAACCTCCAGGACAACTTTAAACATTCCAACATCCAAATCATAGGGGTGCCAGGAGGAGGAGAGGAAAAGCAAGAAATTGAAAACTTATCTGAAAAAATAATGAGGGATAACTTCTCCAATCTGGCAAAGGAAATAAACATACAAGTACAGGAAGCTCAGAGAGTCCCAAAGAAGTTGGACCCAAGGAAGCACACACCAAGGCACATCATAATTACCTCAGCCAAGATTAAAATTAAGGAGGGAATCCTAGAAACAGCAAGAGAAAAAGAGACAGTTACTTACAAAGGAGTTCCCATCAGTCTGTCAGCTGATTTCTCAAAAGAAACCTTGCAGGCAAGAAGGGGCTAGAAAGAAGTATTCCAAGTCATGAAAGGCAAGACCTACATCCAAGATTGCTCTATCCAGTAAAGCTTTCATTTAGAATAGAAGGGCAGATAAAGTGCTTCCCAGACAAAGTCCAGTTAAGGGAGTTCATCATCACCAATCCCTTATTATATGAAATGTTAAAGGTACTTATCTAAGAAAAAGAAGATAAAAAATATGAACAGTAAAATAACAACAAACTCACAGCTATTAACAACCAAATCTAAAAATAACAAAAACAAAAACAGACTAAGCAAACAGGAACAGGAACAGAATTACAGAAATGGAGATCACATGGAGGGTTATCAGAGGGGGTGTGGGAGAGAGGGGGAAAAGGTACAGAGAATAAGGAGCATAATTCTTAAGTAGAAAATAGACAGGGGAGGATAAGAATAGTATAGGAAATGGAGAAGCCAGAGAACTAATATGACCCATGGACATGATCTAAGAGGGGGGAATGCAGGAGGAAGGGGGTGTGCAGGGCAGAGGCGAATAAAGGGGGGGAAATGGGACAATTGTACTAGCATAATCAATAAAATATATTTTAAAAATGAATAATAACCCTCAGTACTATCCAACATCCCATCAGTGTTCATTAGCTGATTCTCTCATATTTGTATTTCCCACAGTTTGTTCAAATTGCATCATAGTAAGGTCCACACATGGCATGTGATAAATCTCTTTAAATCAGGTTACTCTCCCACACTTTTCTTGCAATGTGTTAGTGGAAGGACCTAGGCCCTTTGCATCTTCCCACAGGCTGAGTTTTGTTGCATCCCTGGGGTGGGAAAGCTCACATTCTCAGCCTGTGGGGAACCCCACCTCACCCCCAGGGGCAGTTGGTGACATGGCAGACAACTTGCCAAAGAAATAGTGTTGCCAAGTTAGGGGTGGGACTGAGCCAGGTGCAGGTATTATAGGAAGGGCTGGGCCTTATCTGCAAACCATTTGCTGAGTGAATTGTGGTAGTTGTCAGAGAGACCAGGAGGTCCCTAACGGATAAAACCCTTCCCAGGCCCTCCTACCTTTCCACTTGGCATGGATTTCGCAGGTTCCCCCCCATCCTGCCAGAGCTGTTCCCAGCCCTGTGCAGAGGTAGGTATCAGGAAACCTGAGTCTCTGTCCTTAGTCAGGTGGCTTCAACCTTCCCCTCTTCTTCAAATAGATGCAAAACTCCCCTCAGGAAGCCATAAAACTTTGGAGGGCAGGAGTGGCCTCCCACTCCCCATTGGCCTCCTGAAGCACCGTGCTATTATTTTAGGCAGGCCAGAGGTGATCATTCTCAGAATACACCCAGGCCTTTCCCACTTCAGGGCCTTTGTGCCTGCTGTTTCCTCTGAATCAATGCTCCCCACCACACACCAACTTTTCTCAGGGCGGAAAATGTGGAAGCTCTGACGCCCTTCCTGACCCCCTCCCAAAGGTCCCCTGCAGCCAGTGCTGCTACACCTTTGCTCTCTCTGTTTTGAGTTCTTCGGAGACCTTTCACATCTCTCCTCTTTTTTTTTTTTTTAATCTTGACAGGCTTGGTAATTCTTATTCTCTCTTAACTAGAATATCAGGCCAGTGAGGGTGGACTCAAGCACTCAGTAGATGGTGAGCGAAGGACCTTCGCTCATCTACTGTGAGCGAAGTAGAGGGTGCAGGGCAGGGATTCCCCATCTCACCAGTGGGAATGGAGGCCCAGCCACAGCTGAGGTCCATCTGGGTAGAAATCCAGGGCTCACCCCTGCACTTGGCCCTGGCAAGGTGATATTAAACCAGGGATCGGCTGCCTGCTGCTTGGAAGCCAATAATTGAAAGACCAGGCCTGGTGGAAGGAAAGTAGGTTTATTCAAGAGCGGCAGCTTGAGAAGATAATGGACCCATGTCACAGAGACCATCTTAACAATTGGACAGGGACAGGGGTTTTTGTAAGGAGGGGGGAGGGGAAAAAACAGAACAGAGGAATCAAAAGGAGGGGGCTGAGAATTCCCCGCTGCGGGGACTTCGTGTAAGCCAACAGTCAGTTCACATAAGTGGTTGAAGGAGGTCAGCAAATCTCCTGAAGCTGGAATATCTGCAGGTCGGAGTCTGCTTCTTTTGAAGTTAGTTCCTAGAATGCTCAAGTAAACGGGCTGTTTATTGGCAGTCACATATTAGTGAACAGGTTGTCGTTTACAGAAATAATGTTAAAGAATGGTGGGGTAGGTTACATAGGGGCCCTGAAAGGAGCTCACGGGAGGGCCCCACCTTTTCTCGGCAATCTGCTCTGCCTTCCTGGGAACCAGTGTGGGGAAGAGCAGGGGCCGGGACAGGTGGAAGGAGCACTGTGACGTGGCACAGCTTCTGCAGGAGGCAGAGGGGGAGAAGGCAGGGGCAGCTGCCCAGACACCAGAGTGAGGGCCCCAGGCCACATGGGCCTGGATGCACCCTGGCTTGGAACTGTACGATTGCAAATGAAAGACAGAACAGCAGGTAAATTTGAATTTTAGATAAACAATTGATCATTTGAAAAATATAAGTATGTCTCAAATATTGCATAGGACATACTTATGTTAAAAAATATTGTTGTTTATCTGAAGTGCAATTCCCTATTTTTCCCCCTATTTTTACTTGCTTGATCTGGCAACCCTTCCAGGAGGGAATGGCAGAGCCATTGCCAGGTGTCAGGTGGGCAGATCTTAGAGACTAGCGGGATCTTGGGAATGGCACCCATGGGAAGTGCAGGGCTGAGGGTGAGGAGAGGCTACTGGCCTGGGAATGGCAGGCCTGGGGGTGTCACTTCCACCCTGCCTGATGGGGGAATGGGCGCAACTCAGGGCCTTTTCCAGCCCCAGGTCTGATTATACGCACCCCCTGCCCTCACTATTTAACTCTCTGAATCAACTGTCCTTTCCCCACAAGACAAAGACCAGAATGTGTGTGTGACTTAGAGCCAGGCATGGTGCAGCCCTGCTGACCTCTTACCTCCTCCAACCATACTCTGGGCTCCAGCATTCAGCCACTCAGTTCACACCCCAGCCCCTGCCTTCCGGTCCAGGGCTGTTTTCCATTTGGAGAGAAGGGCTACGCACATCCTCTGTCCCAGCTGTATTTGTACCGGACACAACCAGTGCAGGGCTTATGGTAGGTGCTCGGTAACCAGCCAACCCAGCTGAACGTGCAGCTTCTGTTACCCCATGAAGACAAAGGCCCCTCAGTGGAAGGAGTGACTTCAGCATGAAGCTCCCCTCCTATGTTCTACAAAGCCCATGGGGTTCCCAGGACCCCAGGCCCCTCTGTTGATGACCATAAGTCACTGTCACCAAGGCTACTATTTTCTGAGCCCCTACTCTGAGGAGGCATTTTACATGTGTTTTCTCTATTCAAGGCACAATCCCTGCTAGGTGGGGGTAGATATGGCCCCATTTTACAGATGTGGAAACTGAGGCCAGAGAAGTAGACTCTCCTGCCCAAGGCCACCCAGCTAAGGAGTGGTAAAACACCATTCCCACCCTGGCCTGCCCAGCTCTAGCTGTTGACCTCCAAGGACCATCTGGAGGCCAGTGCTGCCTAAGCCTGGAGCCCTTTCTCTGAGTTGTTCTGGCTCCAAGGCCAGGGACAGAGATGGGGCTGCCCCTCAGAGCTCTGCTCCCTAACCCCCTATTGGGCCCAGACCAGCAGAAGGTAAGTTGTATCAGGATCCCAGAGGCCATTTGCAGTGGTAATAGTGTCAGGGGAGAAGTTCAGTGTTTCCTGAAAGTCTGTGATCCCAAGAATTCCCCATAGCCCTTATTAAAAGCAGATTCCCAGGTCCTGGCAATTCGAAAGCCTGAATGGGACTCTGGAATCTGCCTTTTCAACCAACAGCCTCAAGTGAATCCCTGGCAACCAGTTTCAGAGCCTATGGTGAATTCCCTGCAGAAGCTTTGAGCTGTCTGCCCACATCCCAGATTCTGCAGAGACCCTGCAGAAGGCCATGTGAGTGCAGGGAGGGGGCTTTCTCCCAGGGAGGGAATGCTGAACCTCCCAGGTCTGGCCCCACAATCTGCATCCTCAGCCTGTGCCCCCAGGAGTACAGGTTGGGAGTTGGGGAGAGAGGCATGATCCTGTGTTTTGGGGTGACTTCCACGTGCTTGGAGCTGTGGCTGTTTTTGAAGGCACCTCCAACCTGATGGCTGACAATGACAGTTTGTCCCTAAATGGGGCTTCTAAAGGGGTTTTCCTACCTCCTTACCCCCTTGGGGACTCTCTGAGCCCCAGCTTAACAGATACTAACAGCTGGTGACTCTCAGGGTAGGAGGAAAAGCCCCTAAATGTTCTGCAATGGCTTTTCACCTCCACCTGCCCTTCCCCCCAAACCCTTCCCAGGTACCCGGGCCCAGCCTCTCAGTGTGACATTCTTTTTTGTTTGTTTGTTTGTTTTACATTTTTCTTTTTTATTTTAATTGTTGTTCAAGTACAGTTTTCTGTCTTTTACTCCCATCCCAGCCCACACCCCTAGCCCTCGCCCCCGACCCCCACCCCCAGTTTTTGTCCATGTGTCCTTTATACTTGTTCCTGTAAACCCTCCCTCTTTTCCCCTGAAATTCCCTCCCCTCTCCCCTCTGGTCACTGTCAGTGTGACATTCTTATGTGCCTGGAGCCAGCTGTGGTCTGGAAGAGCCAACAGGCCTTTCTAGGAAATAAGGCTTTGGTGGTTTGGATCCTTACAAGTTCAGAGGGTGATCCAGGAGCCAGCAGCCTCAGCATCACCTGAGAGCTTGTTAGAGCTGCAGCATCTGGGCCCCAGCCAGACCCTTTGGCCTCTGAAGATGACATTCTGTCCCCAGGAGAAAGCACCCTCCTTCCACACGTACCTGGCAGGTCGTTTGTGGGATCAGTTTAGGGAATGAAGAGACAACCCACGCAGGGATCAGAACTTAGTAGGTGGCTCTGCTTCCTCCTCCTTTTCCTGGGCACATCCCAGGGCAATCTCCCCTGCGGGGGCGGGGGGGGGCGGGGCGTGGGGGGCAGCCCTGGTTGCATATGTCAGAAGCTTGTGGACAAGAAACCCTTCTCTGGGTCACCAGGGATGGGGGACAGGCCCCTATTGCCTGCGGCAGGAGGGCAAAAGGCAGGACTAGGGGCCTTGGCATCTAGATGCTTAGCCCTCTGACCCTGGGTGGGAGGTCAGGAGAGGGGGAGGGCAGAAGGAAGGGGAAGTGACCTTGTCCTGGGCCAGGAAAGATTTTCAGATGGCAAGCCTTCTTTTCTGGGAGACACCTGGAAAGACTTTACGTCCAGGAACACTGCTATTACCGCCAGTAATAGTTACTTTGTGCTCAGTATGTGTCTGGCACCCAGACGCATGCAGCTGTCACCGTGGTCAGCGAATGATTCCCAAGCTGTGGCTACAGCAGAGTCACCTGTTAAAAGGCAGATTCCAAGGCCCTACCCCAGACTTCTGACCCTCCAGGGTCAGGCTTGGAAATCTGCGTTTAGTAAGGGCCCTGGGAAATTCTCGGGTTCAGAGACTTTTGGGAAACACCGACCTTCTCCAAACCCTGAATGAGGCTGTTCAACACTGACATTCATTCGTTCATTCGTTAGTTCGTTCGTTCGCTAGGTCATTCTGCATTTATGGAACTTTTATGGAACATCACCTCGTTCACTGATCTGCCCCTTGTGTTGCTCCCAGGATCACAGTTCACGGTCCCCAAGTCCCCCTCTGAGTCCGAATCGTCCTCTGCCTGACACCACTCTTCCTACGCTATCTCTGCACTCTGAGATCGCGCTTTTCTCTCCTAGGTCCGCCCCTCAATGAGTCCCAGGGCACTGAGACCCTTCATGCCCCGCCCCCTCCAGGGCCCTGGCGCCCACCTCCCCACCCCGCGACTGCGCTCTGGGGCTGGCGCGCCCCGCCCCCACAGGAGACCTGCGCGGAGGCCGCTCTGCGGGCCGCAGGCTCTGACCCCGTCAGGTCTGCAGCCGGTGGCTCTCAGGGCATCCCAACCCCTTCGCTGCGAGAGGCGGAGCCGGAGCGTGAGGTCTGGGCTCCAGGTGGGCCCAAAGGGAGGATGAAGCAGGTAGGGCCGCGGGGATGCTGTGCATGGAAGGATGTTGATGAGGATAGGAGGAGCCTAGTGGAGCGCTCGGAGAAACCAGGAGGAGGAGGAATGGGCGAGGCCGGGGCCTGGGCCTGGGCTGGACTCCAAATGGGCATGGGGGTGGAGAAGGCCTGGAATCACAGACTCCGGGGAGGGGCCCTGCCTCCGGGGAGGGTGGGGGTAGAGCTGTGCTCCGCCGGCTGGTCTGCAATTCACCTTTGGTGTCCCCACTCCCAGGCCCTGGTGGACGATACGGAGGATGTGTCCTTGGACTTCGGCAACGAGGAGGAGCTGGCCTTTCGGAAAGCCAAGATCAGGTATGTTTGGACTGTCTTTGGGCAAGCATCCTCCAAAGCTGCAAATTCTTTCATTTACATTCATTCATTCACTCATTTATTCAATCACAGTGAATTGAGCACCTAGTGTGTGACAGGCATCGGCTGTTGACACACCTTGGACCAAGTCAGACAAAGTCCCTCCCTTCCTGGATCCTGCAGTCTGGGGGGCGGGGGAGGGAAGGAGAATACACTGAGTAGGCAAATATGTTAAGATAATTACTGCCTGTGAGAAGAGTTGGGAGAAAATCTACAGGGTGATGACAGGGAAGGTAACAGGGCACAGCCACTTGCCTTAGCACAGTCAGGGAGGGCGTCTCTGAAGAGGTGGCATTTGAGCTGAGACCTGATGAGAAGCAGCCAGTCTTGGGAGACCTGGGAGGAAGTGTTCCATGTAGAAGGATCAGCAGGTGCAAAGATCCTGAGACTGTTGGAAGGTCAGAGAAAAGCCTCTATGTCTGGAGGATGGTGGGAGAGGGTAAAGGGGTTGGCAGGAGGCTGGAGAGGTGGGCAGGAGCTTGAATTTTTAGTCTAATCCCTGCTCCAGTTCTAGCCAGACAGACATAGTGTCCTAGGTCAAATCACTTGCCTGCCTGAGACCTTCAGCATCACAGAAAATGGCAGGAATAAGGTGTGTAAAGTAAACGAGATTGCTGATGACCCAGACAGCTGCTACATCTAGAAACGCACAGCTCAGCCACACTCACCCTCCTGTTTCTGCCCCATCACTCCTTCCAGCCATCCGAGCCGGCAGGCTTGGGGGCCTGGCAGCTACTTGGCATTTTTTTTAAATCCTCCAATCCAAATCCAATAATGGAATAGGACAGTATTAGTTTCCTAGGGCCACTGTAACAAACTACCCTAAACTTGTTGGCTTAAAACAACAGAAATATATTCTCTCACGATTCTGGAGGCCAGAGGTCCAAAATCAATTTCACTAGGCTGAAACCAAGGTGTGTGGGCAGGGCCACACTCCCTCTGGAGCCTCTAGGGGGAAATCTGCCCTTTGTCTTTTCCAGTTTCTGGCAGCTGCTGGCTTGGGGTCCCTTCCTGCACCCTCAAGGCCAGCAGTGTGGCATCTTCCAACCTTTCTCTGCTCCATCTCACGTTGCCTTTTTTTCTCTGTGTCAAATCTCCCTCTGCCTTCCTCTTCTAGTGTTACTTGTGGTTACAGTTAAGGCCCAGCAGTTTGATCTGGGATAACCTTCCCATCTCAAGATCCTTAATCACATCAGCAAAGCCCCTTTCACCATATGTGGTAACATTCACAGGTTCCTGTGTATTTGGTGCGGGGACATTATTCAGCCTATCACAGTGATCGGTGATTGTCTAAGGAAAAACACTGTAAAAGGACTGGGATCCTGGGGAAAGAATCTTACACAGTGTCTAAACTCATTGTACATTCAGTCTTGATTGAGCACCTCCTGTCTGCCCGGCTCTGGGCTGGTGGCTGGGGATATGCGGTGTAAGGGCACACCCCCTGCCTTTATGGAGTTGCCCAGTGCAGAGCAGAGATGGCTAACCTCAACACTGTTGACGTTCTGGGCCAGGTACCTCTCACTATGGGGGTTGTCCTGTGCATTGTAGGATGTTCAGCAGCGTCCCTGGCCTGTACTCACCAGATGCCAGTAGTACCCCACCCATGATGTCTCAGACACTGCCAACTGTCCTTAGGAGGCACAATTGCCCCCAGTTGAAAACCACTGGTGTGGGGGTACAGGGTGTAGGTATGCCCATGACTGTGGCGACTCAGTGTTTCCACGCTTGAGCATCGTTTTCCTGGTCAGGGGAAGAAGTAACAGCTGAGCTGAGACCTGCAGGATGGGCACGAATTAGCTAAGCAGGGAAGGAGTGAGGGTGTCTGATACAAAGACGTAGAAGTAAGTTGAGTTTAGGGAGTTGAGAGTGTGGTTCACTAGGGACTAGTCTGGACAGAGACTTGGGCCGCACCCTGAAGGGCTTGTAAGTTGTGGAGGTGCGATGTCCACTAGAACTTCCTATGAGGATGGGAATATACTGTATCTGTGTTGTCTCATATGGTAGCCACCAGCCACACATGGCTGCTGAGCCCTTGATATGTGGCTAGTGTGACCGAGGGACAAAAATTTGGACATTTAATTTTAATTTATATAACCACATGTGGCTGCCATATTGGACAGTGCAGTCCTAGAGCTGGGATTTGTGCAGGGCAGTGGCATCTGAACCTTATGTAGCTCTGACTGAAGAGGACACATACACACAGGGTGGCAACACAGCATCTTCGTCTCATTGGGACACGCAGCCACGTCCCCCACACATACAAGTATTTCTGCTGTCCTGTCTCCTGCACGGGCCATGCTGGGCTACCAGAGGCAAAAGCGAGTGTTGTGATGCACTCTGCCTAGAGGCCTAAAAGTTTCAGCCTCTTATTTCCTGCAAACCTTTCTATGATTCTGTGCACCAAGATCCACGGCCTGTTTGGTAGTTCACAGTTCCCTGGCCCAGGGGCTGTTCCACCCAGGTCGCTCCCAGGCAAGTCTGATGTTAACCCTTTATTGACAGTGTCCTTGAACAAGTCGGTGCCTTCCCGACCCCCCATGCTCTCATTTGTAAAATGGGGGGAATGTTAGTTCCATCACAGGGTTGCGCATAGAGGAATAAATCAAGAGACAAACGTATGTAACAAAGGCTAGTGGGACCCCGGTGACTCATGCAGGTAACTTCACAAACGGTACCTGTCATCTGACCCTAAGTGGGGCTTCTGTGTCCTCTCTGTGGGAGGACTGGGGCGGAGGCAGGTCCTCAGCTGGACCAGGATGTTGTACTGGGGTTGTCCTTGGAGCTGGAGACTGTCCCTCCGGTGGAAAATTATGTTTATGCTTTCAAGGCACTGTCTCCACAAAAATCATTTGGACCCAAAAGTCATGGGTTTCAGTGGATTCTCACCCAAAGTAGGATGCTCTTGCCTTGCCTCAGACGGATTTCTTGGAACTGGTTTGGGTCTCTGTTGTCAGGGCCGGTTTGTCTGCAGGGTTTGCTCAGCGTCGGTCCTCATTCAGCCCAGGGGTTGTCGGATGAGAAGACGCCACAGGGAGTCACATGTTAGTGGGGACCAGGCCCCAAGGCAAAAACTACATGAAATCAAAACTTCCCTTGCAAATCTCTAGCTACCCTGTCAAGTAGAACAACATTTTGTCTTCCAAGTAGTCTTTCACTGTCCATTCATCTTCCCACGTTGGATGCAAAAGTTGTTCCTCAAAATGAGCTGCAGATGAATTTCTTGGCTATGTTTTAGGGGAAGTTATAGTGAATGAAAAACAATAATAGCAAGTACTTCTGTAGTACTTACTATATGCAGGCACTATTCTAGATGTTTCACTTATAATAATTCATTTAATCTGTATTACAAAACTATGAGGTTGACACTATGATTTTTATCAGTTTCAAGATTAAAGAAATTGAGGGAAAGAGTTGAGTGACTTGCAGAACATCGCACAGCTTTTGAGTGGCAGGGTGGGGAGTCAGGCGGTCGGGCCTGCATCTTGTATTACACTGTGTGCAGTCGGGTAGGCAACCCTCAGGGATGAGCTCTGCCGTGGGAGCAGCCTTTCCGGGGCTTCAGTCTGCCAGCCCCCGCTACCTAGAGCAGGCTTTCTCAGCCTCAGCACTGTTGACATTTGGGGCTGGGTAATTCTCTGTTGTGGGAGCTGTCCCGTGCACTGTAGGACTTCAGTGACATCCCTGGGCTCTACCCACTAGATTCCAATAGCAGTGCTCCCCTCGTTTTCCGAGGTGTGACTCCAGATGTTGCCAGATGTCTCCTAGGGGCCAAGCCACCTGGTTGAGATTCCTGCCTTAGATTATTCTCTGGCTCTTTGGGGTGTGGATTTGGAAAAGTTAAATTTGCATTTGCAGGAGCTCAGAGCATTCCTGACACCTCTGTGTTTGACACTGACCTGAGGGAAGCTAGTGGGGTGGGGGGCAAGGGAGAAGGGGGCACAGGTGATGGCACAAGCATTGCTTTGGTGGCTGCACATTATTCTGAGAAATCAACACAGGCACATCTCTAATTGCCTTCCCTCCACACACACAGACACATGCAGACACACACAGACACAGAGACACACACGGGAACACACACTCAGACACATGCAGACACACAGACACACACATGAAGACACATAGACACAGGCAGATGCAGGCACACATGCAGACACAGAGACAGATACACATGCAGACACACACAGACACACGTAAACATCATGCTCCAACACACTGAAGAGAAGGAGAATTTTAGTTTTCTTTGTTGTTATTCCAGGAAGTCTGTTTGTCAGTAAGTGAGGACCCTGTGCCCTCTGGGGTCCCCTTGTCCCCAGTGACTTTGGGGAACAAGTCACCCGGCCCCTCTTCCACTCAAATATCTATTTAAAAATGTAGAAATGTAACACATAAGCAGGTCTCACCAACATTGAGGAAGGTCCATGATTACCAAGGAAAATAACCCACAGAATCAGGGAACTAGACCAATTTCGGTTCTCTTTGATTAGGGCACGAAATTACAGATTTTGAAATTAACTCCTTACATCTCAGTCACTTAACTTCCTCTTATTTATATTGTTTGTTAACATGAAATTGATTGCGTAAGGCATCCCAACTCACTGAAGGGAGATTTCTGCTAAACTGTGATACACATAGTTCAAGGAAGTTGGTGACAGGAAGGGGACGGCGGTCAGGATCCTTGATGTTTCATATTGGACAGCTTGACTGCACGGACCTGGAGGAGTTAACTCGTTTATTTGTTCTAGGGTTGATGCTCTGACATGCGGGGCTGGACACCCTTTGTTCCAAGGGCTGTCCGTCCTGTGCACTGTGGGGTGTTGAGTGGCATCCCTGGCCCCTGCCCAGTAGACGGGAGTGGTGGCCCCCGAGTCGTGACAACCAGAAGTGCTTCCAGACATTGCTGGGGAAGCTCCACATCAGCTCCCTTTTGAGAACCACTGGTTTATTCTATGGTTCACTCATTTATTCATTAAATCAGCAAAAATGTTCAAGGAACTTTGTGTGCCAGACACTGTTCCAGGGGACACAGAGGTCCCTGCCCTCCTGGATCTGGCATTTTAATTAGGGGGAAGACGGTGATCATGTAAGCAAATATCTAAACAAAGCAACATCGGAGGGTGGTGTGGGCCACACAGGGGAATGTGAGAAAAGGGGGCCCAGGGCCAGGGGGCTTCTTTAGATCATGGAGGGCTCCGAGGGGGCCTGAGGAGGTGCATTTGGACTGAGACCCAAATGTGAAGGAGCCAGGCGTGGGAGTCCCGGCAGAGGAAATGCCAAGTGCAAAGGCCCTGCAGATCATTGGAACCAGGCCAGTGCATAGAAAGTGGGGGAGTGGGAAGAAGACAGAGATTTGTTAGGGAAAAGGATGTGGAAGGCTCTGAAGATTCCAATGGGGAATTTGGAACTTTGTTTGCTTTTGACGGGCAATCTTTGTAAATGAGCAGAGGATGTATATGATCTGGGTGACACTTGAGAAAGCTGCCTGTGACCGCTGTGTGGCCTGTAGGGCAAGAAAGGAGGCAGTGAGGGCTGCCAGGAGGCCACAGAAGGGTGAAAGATGCTAGTGGCCCACACTGGCCGGATGCCAGGGATGCACGTGGGAACTTGGTTCACATTGACCTTTGTCCGAGTTCTGCCAGCTGTAGGTCTAGGACTGCAGAGACTGGAGCTAGAGGGTGGAAGGCAGGGGCTCCTGGGTGCAGGTCTCGGGATCTGCATTCCCAGGAGATCCCAACTTCATCAGCATCCCCAGGGACCTCAAACAAAGGAAGGCCCAAAACTTCAGGTTCTCCCTCTGGAAGATGCTGACTTGGTGAGTATGGAGATGAGTGTGGAAGGTTCCTGCTGTGTGATTCTGCTATGTTCCTTTGGACTTGGAATATTTTTTAGTCGTTGAGTTCTGGATAAGTAAGGAATGCGCATGCTAGTGTGTGCATGTTTCGCTTTCGTTGGGGTGGGAGCAGGTCCTGACACAAGGCCAGATATTCTGGCAACTGGTGCCGATGACATTTAGCAAATACCAACTTAATACATACAGGCTGGGATCCTAGGGGGAAAGCCCTGGGGCTAACCCTTTGCCAGCTCCAAGGAAATGCTCACAGGGGCTCAGCCTTGGGTGTCCCAAGGCCAATGACTCATTCCTCACTCATCACAAGAGTAAGGAGGCTTCCAGAATGACTCAGAAACAGCCACAAATGTGAATGGATCCTCACATTTTTCCTGCATGTCAATACAGATGTTTCTCTCACCTGAATTTTAAAATACTTTAGAGTAGAAATTGCAAAAAGACAGTCAGACGACTGACTGCAAGCCTCAGATATACTCTGTTAGTCCAGGCATTTAAAAAAATTATTTCTTTTTAGAGAGAGGGGAAGGGAGGGGGAGAGAGTGGGGGAGAAAGATCGATGTGCGAGAGAAACATCAGTCGATGGCCTCTCACGTGCTCCCAACCAGGGACCGGACCTACAACCCAGGCATGACCGGGAATCAAACCGGCAACCTTTCAGTTTGCAAGACGATGGCCATCCCACTGCGCCACACCAGTCAGGGCCCAGGGAGGCATTTGAAATATATGTGAATTTAAATCTAAAAATTGGGGTGGGCCACATTATAAATGTGATTCACCACAGAGACAGAAGGCAGACTGGTGGGTGCCAGGAGCTGTGGGGATGGAAGGACAGGGAGGCACTGCCAGGCAGGTGTGGGGTTCGCATTTGCACTGACGGACGGACGTGTTTTGGAACGGCCTTGGGAAGTGCTGAATGCCACTGAATTGTTCACTTTAAAATGGTTCATTGTATGTGATGTGAATTTCACCTCCATAGATTTTTTTGTTGCTTTACTTTTATTTTTTAAACTTTCTTTTTTTAAGTAGTTTTGGGTTTGCAGCAAAATTAAGGGTAAGGTACAGAGATTTCCCATATACTTTCCTGCCCCCTCCAACACATGGTCTCCCCATTATCATCCCCGCGCCCCCAGGTGAAACATTTGCTACAGTTGACAGACCTGCACTGACACGTCGTAATCATCCAAAGTCCATAGTTTACACTAAGGTTCACTCTTGGTGTTGCATGTTCCTTGACTTTGGACAATAAAGTGATGTGCACCCACCGTTAGTGTCATATAGACATTTTCACTGGCCCTCAGATCCTCTGTGCCCGCCCATTCACTCTCTCCTTGCTTCCCAGCCCCTGCAACCACTGATCCACTGTCTCCATGCTTTTGCCTTTTCTAGAATGTCATGTATTTGGAATGATATCATATATAGTCTTTCAGATTGGCTTCTTTCACTTAGTAGCGTGCAACTAAATCACTTTTTAAGAAATCTGGGTTGCAGACTTTTTTTGAGAAGCCGCTCGAGTTGGAAGGTGATTCAGTTTTACTGTGGGTAAAAAGCCCCAGCCCTCACCCACCCAGTTGACTCGTTTACGAGCCCAACTTGGCCCTGTAAGCGCCTGAGTCTGCAAGCCCCTGCCTCCACCTCTTAAGGACACTAAGGAGAAAATACTACTCCTTTGAGCATATCTACACTTTCTAGGAGTGCGAGAGGCTTTGAGTTGGAATTCCTCTCTAATGCTGTGCTTTTCTGCCCAAACCACTGGAGGCTGCTGCCAGGGAATGGAGGGGCCTGTGGGGTGGGGGGTAGCCCCGGGGGTCAGGCTGGGCTTGGCCATCTACCCCTGTCTACCCTGACCCCCGTGTTCCTGTTCATTCCCCAGCCTTTGTATATACCTTGCTCTCTGTTGCCTAAATTTGTCCCTTAGATATTAAAATATTTTTAAAAATTCATGTTTTTAATTGAAATATAATTTACATACCATAAAATGCACCTCTTTGAAGTAAAGGAACTTCAACTCGGTGATTTTCACTTAGCATATTCAAAAGGGTATACAACCATCATCACTACCTAATTCCTGGGCCTTTTAATCACCACCCCATCCCGTCCCCCAGAGAAACCCCGTATCCTTTAGGCCTGAACCCTTACGCAGCTAAGAAGCAGCCCCTACTCTGAGCCAGGTGCCTCTTCTCTCTGCACCCACAGCCCTGCCTCTACCCCAGGCCTGATGACCAATTCGTGTCCACATCTTGGGTTTCTTACAATGTCAGTAAATAGCTGAGAACCTCGTAGATGCCCTGCCCGACTCCCATGCTAAAGGCTTGGCAACTGAAACAGCTGGCATGGACCGCTGGTGGGACCCTGATCCGCTGTTTGTTCTGCGTAGTCAGCGGCCACACCATGGCATTTGTTGGAAATGCTGATCATGATTCTTCCTACCCTATTAGTGACACTTTTCACACTGAGTTGAAATTGCCCATCTACTTCTCTGCCCCCCACACCGCCCCCAACAACCAGACTCTAGGGATGTCCCGAGGGCAGGGCCGGGTCCATCTTCTTCACTGCACTTGGCCTAGATCCAGCACGGTGCCTGGGAAATAGTATAGGTGCTTAGTGAATGTGGTTTTGCTGCTTTAAGCTCAATTTATTAAAATCACATATTTCTTTTTTAAAAAATATTTATTTATTTATTTATTTTTAGAGAGGGAAGGGAGGGAGAAAGAGAGAGAGAGAGAAACATCAATGTGTGGTTGCTGGGGGCCATGGCCTGCAACCCAGGCATGTGCCCTGACTGGGAATCGAACCTTTGATGCTTTGGTTCACAGCCCACGCTCAATCCACTGAGCTACACCAGCCAGGGCAAAATCACATATTTCTTAAATAACTTTGAAAATCATTTTAAGTCATTTATGTGTTGATAACACATTTAATTCTATGTCCTTAAACAATGTAACTACAGTTTCCATTTCAGTATTGGTTATTTTGAGTACCAGATTCATTTGCCAACAATAAATACACATGCACGGCAATTACAAAACTCTGCCTTCCGTGTCATGGAGTTTTGGAAGCTGGACAATAATATTTTGAATCAATGTCCTTATAAGGACTTAGAAAAATACCTTTCTATTTTGCAGTGATTTCAGACGTACCAGAAAATAGCAAGAGTAGTGCCAAGAACTGACACACCCGTGGTTAACAACTTCTCGCGCGTGTGTGTTTCAGAAGTGGTGGGGGTCAGTCGCACGCCCCGTGCTCCCTCACCCTGAGCGCTTCGGGGGTGCCGGAAGAAGAGCACACTTTCTCACGCACGCGGAATGCAATGACTGAGGCTGAGAACCTTGTCTGTGGTTCACGTCCCAGTGCCCTTTTTACCCCCGTTCGGGGTCCAGTCCAGGCTTCCCACGGCATTTAGTCGTTCCGGGACAGTTCTCGGCCTTTCTTCGTCCTTCACGACGTGAACAGTTCTGGAGAGTAAAGGCCACCCATTTTGACCCATGTGCCTGAATTCGGGTGTGTCTGATGTTTCTCACAATTAGATCCAGATTATAAGTTTGGGCCAAAACACTACAGAAATGATGTTCTGTTCTAAAAGAACATTTGATTTCAAGCTCTGTCACTACGAAAGGTGGCCCAGAAGTGGCATTTCTTTTTGCCCTGCACCCTCTCTTATCTGCATCTCAGGCCCAGGTTTGGGTCTTTGATTCTCTTCACCACCCAGAGAACCCAAGGCTCTTGAGAGAAGAGTCAGTCCCAAGTTCGGCTGGATTTGGAACATCCTTTTGTTACCAGAAAGCACACATATTTTTTTTTAAACATCACAGACTATTATAAGACATGAAGACAGCAGTTTCATGGGGCACCCACTGGTCAGGCTGTGGTACTGATCAGTATTTGCTGAATGAATGAATATGATTTCATTTGGTTTTCCCATTAAATAGTCTGTATACTGAGCTTTTTGTTTCTAAGATGCTATCATTTTAAAGTGCGCTGGTTTGGTTATAGCCTTTGGGGGTAGAAAATAAATACCATATTAATATTTTCAATGATTAGTGGGTATATCCTGATTCTAAAAACATTAAAATGGTAAAATTAAAAAAAAAATTAGTCCCGGCTGGTGTGGCTCAGTGGATTGAGCACCAGCCTGCAAACCAAAGGGACTCCAGTTTGATTCCCATCAGGACACATGCCTGGGTTGTCAGCCAGGTCCCCACAGGGGGCCATGACGGAGGCAACCACACATTGATGTTTCTCTCTCTCTCTTTCTCCTTCCCTTCCCCTCTCTCGGAAGAGTAAATGAATAAAATATTTTTTAAAAAATCAAGTTAAGCCCTGGCCAGTGTGGTTTAGTTGGTTGGAGTGTCATCCCAAACACCAAAATGTTGCAGGTTTGATTAATAGTCAGTGTACACATGTAGGCTGTCGGTTTGATCCCTGGTCCAGGTATTGTACACACCTAGGAGACAACCAATCAATGTTTTTCTCCCTCCTTCCCTCTATCTCTAAAAGCAATGAAAAAATGTCCTTGGGTGAGTATAAAAAACACGCAAGTTTAGACAGGATTCTCTTTATTTTTCAGATGAGGAAACTGAAGCTCCCAAGAGCCAAGTAACAGACCCAAGCTCATGCAAGAGCTAATATTTGATGCCTTCAAATCCTGCCCATTTTCTAGAAGAATCTAGTAGCTCTTCAGAAACAAAAGCACGCAAATGGCTAAATTCTACTTTCTACTTCCAGTGTGGCGGGAGAGATACCCTACTAAGAGCAAGGGTGGGAACAAATAAGAATCCAGGTTTCTTTCCTTCTTCAGCCCCTCCAAGGCGCCACCTGCTCTGAACACCTTCCTGCTGGCTGACTTCCTTGCCCGCCTTCTGGAAAGTCAGTCCTTGGCCTCTTGGCCTTTTTTCTTTCCCTCAGTTAGTAGCTCCTAGTCTCCTATGTAAAAGGGGTGAGTGCTCCCTGCAACCTCCAGCTGTTTTTAAGTAAGTCTGGGACTGTTCATTTTATACCCTGATTCTTAGAGGAATCTGAGGATTCTTTGTCCTTCTTGCCTTTGAGAACCATCGGACAAAATATAACGTGGATTATACAGAGGAAACTCTGCAACACTGGAGCCTGTATTATCAGTTAGTCATTGCTGTACAACAAATTACCCCCAAACTTAGCAGCTTCAAACAAATAGTATTTGTTATCTCACAATGTGCCTGAAGGTCAGAGTCTGGGAGCAGCTGCACTGGGTTGTTCTACCGTGTTCTTCCATCAGGAGCTCCTAATGCCTGTTCACTCTCAGCTACTCTGTAACATCAGGGCTGCATCACAGTGGCATTCTAGTTCTATCATTCTGTCACTTGTGAGCCAAAGAAATCTAGAAAGAGAAACCCTCCCTCTTCAAAAAATAGCCATTGCAAGATATGGTAAATAGATACTTGATTTGCAGGTTTGTTGTGTGTTTTTTTGTTTGTTTGTTTGTTTTCAAGTAATGAGATCATTCCCCAGCATCCCCCACAGGTGACCACTGAGAGTTTAAGTATTACATGACTCATGGATTAAGACATAACTGGTCTGTCCGGCAAAAGTCTAGCCATTGTTAATATAATGAGAACAGTTTGCTCAACATTGATGTAACTTGGCAGCCATGGAGGGTAGACTGGAATGCACATGTGTGAACAATGACGACTTCATTGTACTAGTCAGTGGGGACAGTGTACTGTGTGGCTGTTGCATTCAAAATGATTGAGCAAATTTTGTGTGAAACTCGAACATTTCTCTATGGAAACTATTTGGATGATTCAGAAGACCACAGCTATATGCAACTGGTGATTGGCGGCTTCATCATGACAACGCACCTACTCACACATCACATCTGGTGCAGAGTTTTTTGGTGAAACATCAAATTACCCAGGTGACTTAGCCCCACTATAGCCCAGATTTTGCGCCCTGCAAAACCCTGGCAGTTCACTTCACCTCTCCCAGCATCCACATCCTCATTTGCAGAACGGCTCTCTGCCCCCTTCTTACCTCACTTACTTTCTTTGGGTTCTTTTGTCCCAAGGCAGGTGTTATGGGTTAACTTGTATCCTCCCCCCAAAAGATGTTGAAGTCCTAACCCCCTAGTATCTTGAAATGTGACATTCGGAATAGGGTCTTTGCAGATGTAATTAGTTAAGGTGAGGTCATACTGGAGTTGGGTGGGCCCCTAATCCATTATGACCAGAGTCCCTATAAAAATACAGCCATGTGAAGACGGACGTGTGGAGAAGGCCATTTGACAGTGGAGTCAGAGATTGGAATGATGTGCCTTGAGCCATGGAATGCCCAGGTGCCCACTGTCCTCAGAAGCTAGGAGAGAGGCCTGGGACAGACTGTCCCTCAAAGCCCTCAGAAGGAACCAACCCTATTTACACGTGATTTTGGACTTCTGGCCTCCAGATGGTGAGGAAGAAATTATTTTAAGTCACCCAGTTTGTGGTGCTTTGTTACTGCTGCCCTGGGAAACTCATACAGCATGTTTCCTCTCTTTCCTGCCAGTCTCTGGACCAGCAGCCCTGGCATCTCCTGTGTGCTCATTAAAATGCAGATTCAAAGACCCCCCACCCCCAGACCTCCTGAATCAGAAGCTTCATTTTAAGAAGAAACCAGTTGATTCCTATGTAGAGGACTGCCTCCTACAAAAGGAAGTTAGTGGTATGATCACGCCCCACTAATCAGCTTGCATTAATTGAACACTAGCTGCCCACAAGGCAGTAACCTAAGCCCCTTACATGCACCGTTATTCTCATGCAGTCTTCCCAGCAACCACATGCGGTCAGTACCGTCCCAGGGAGCACAGCCACGCAGGCATGCCATGCACTATTCCGGGGAACGAGACCATGATTGAATGGCGCCTCCTGGCGTTGTGCACTGCAGCACCTCTGACTCCTATCCTGTTTACAGATGAAGAAATTGGTCACATGCTTGTGGTTAAGTCACTTGCCCAAGGTCACGCAGGTGCTCCACGACACCATCCCACACACCTCACCCCGCTCTGCTGCCTTCTTTCTAAAGGAGAGCCAGCGAAGGTGGCGTCCCTTGTTCCCCCACTTCTTTCCTCCCTCTTTTACAACGAGGTAAACTACACGTAATGTAAAACTGATCATTTTAACCTTAATAAAGCGAACAATTCAATGGCATTTAGTACATTCTCAGTGTTGTGCCACCATTGCCACCATTCAGTTCCAGAACGCTTTCATCATCCCCAAGAGAATCCCGTGGCCATTAAGTCGGCTCCCACTCCCCCTCCCATCCCGCCAGCCCCCGGCAACCACAAATCTGCTCTCTGTCTCAATGGATTGGCCTGTTCTAGATATTTCATATGAATGGGATTGTACAAGATGTGACCCTTTGTGTCTGGCTTCTTTCACTTAGCAGAATGTTTTCGAGCTTCCGTCATGTTGTACAATAGCATGTATTCATTCCTTTTTTTTATTTTAAACATTGTGGTGAAATACGCATGGCATAAAACTTCCCATTTTAACCATTTTCAAGTGTGCCTGCAGTGGCACTGAGCACATTCACGCTGTTGTGTGACCGTCACCACCGTCCATCTCCAGAACTTGTTCTGTTCAACCCAGACTGAAACACGGTATCACTTTCAGTAGTGACTCCCCACTCTCTCCTCCCCCAGCCCCTGGCAGCCCCTGTTCCACTTCCTGTCTCTATAAATGTGCCTATTCTAGGTCCCTAAACGGAGTCGTACAATATCTGTGCTTTGGGTCTGGCTTCTTTTACTTACCCTAATGTTGTCAAGGTTCATCCACGTTATAGTAGGTATCAGAGCTCCATTCCTTGGGATGATGGAATACTATGCCATTGTATGGATAGGCTACCTTTTCGTTCATCCACTCATCTGTTGATAGACAATTGGGGTGTTTCTATCCTTTGGTAAATGGTGCTACTCTGAACATGTACTCAAAAACAAGTTTATGTTTGAGTCCTGCTTTTAGCTCTTTAGGGCTCCCTTTTTTCTTTCTTGCTTTTTAAAAAACTCTGGGTCTTTAGCTAAGGAACGTGGTCCACGATTCCAGCAGTAGCAGCAGGAGAGTGTGGGCTGGATGGGAATCTCTGGGTGCTCCAGGCAGAAGAGTAAGGATTTCCACACAGGGCCCAGCCTCTTGTCTCTGGGGGTTCCCTTTCATTTTGCAGGCTGGACATATCCAGCTTCTAAGGTTGGGATGTCTCTTTAAAAAGAAATAAAGAACAAACAAGAGGGAAAGCGTTGGTAACCAGAGGGAAGTGTGTTCTTTCATTCACTTCCACACGCAAACCTCTGTTGTGCTGACCTTTGAATCAGTGCTGTGAGCACTTAGCAATCAGCATCTGCTTGCACATCCCCACAGTCCGAAAACCTGCCGGTCCCAGGCTCAGATGTTGGCGGGGGAGGAGGAGATGCTGTCGTTTGAAGCAAGAAGCCAGAGCCTGAAGGACGGTGGTGCTAACATTGTGTCTGGAGCATTCTGGAGAGTGAAAGTTAAGATTCCACGCAGATGCTTCAACCTCTGCGTTAGCTGGTCCCCATGTGATTTCTGAAGGGCTTCTAGGAGTCTCCTTTTTTAGGTATGGGACCCTTAACTGCCCTCCTGTTTTGTTCCTGGAGCTGAGTTTATCTGGAAAATGGGACAGAGGATGGCTCAATTGTAATGAGCACACAGGTCACCTAGGGTCTTGTTAAAATGAAGATCCTGCATTCCGAACAAGCTCCACGGCATGTGGGGAGCTCATAGATGGAGATCTGGCTGACAGGGCAGGCAGGCAGATGCCATCGTGGCTGTGGCCCTCTCACACTGAAGGTCCCCTCCCTCCCACATCCTCACCGGGGCATACTGATGTTAGCAGAAGAGCCACCTGACTCCAAGTGGGTGTCAGGGCTGAAGAAATAAATAGTAGCACCCTAGTCATTTTTAACAATGGGGAAAACATATTTGACAGATGACACCCCAAAAAGAGCATCTCTGGTCAAGGCTTTTTTTCACTTTCCCACTTCTCAAAAATATTGATCGTTAAGGAGTCAAACAAGTAGAATACTATTAGTCACAACCACCCTCTGGTCTGGTGTCAGAGGCATTTTATTTCCTGGTAGCTTCAGACATCCGAAGTAAATGTTCTTGCATTTTACAGATGAGGAAACTGAAGCTCTGAGCAGTGTAGTAGCTTGTCCAGGGCGAGACACAGCATGGATGGGGCTCGCATGTGGATCTAAGCTCTCCAGCTTTCACTGTCTGGGTGGGGCCTGGGGTGGGGGCTGGGAAGACACTTGTGCCCCATGTCACACTGCTCTTTCTTTGCAGAGGGACTGGAAAGAAAAGACCTGCTTTCTGGAATTTGTCTCATGTGTCCAACTGTAATGGCCAATTATTCAACAGGGGAATTTTAGGTGTGTGTGTGTATGTGTGTGTGTGTGTGTGTGTGTTTTAACCACATGGCCTCCAGAATATCAACCATGGGCTTGGGTTATTCTGAAAAGTGTCTTGCCTCAATGCAAATTGAGGTTTCCTCTAATGATTTCTTTATTTTATGCTTTTTAATTAAAATTTTCATAAAAGCACAGAGAACAATGAACTTGGTGTTCCGGTTGCCCAGCTTTAGCGGTGATCAGCTTATGGCCGTCCTGTTTTATTGTCGCCCATCCAGTGCCCACCCCTGAATAATCTTGAAACAAATTCTTGACATCATTGCAAGTGCTTTTTAAAAAAAAAATATTTTACTTACTTTTAGAGAGAGGGGACGGGAGGGAGAAAGAGAGGGAGAGAAACATCAATGTGTAGTTGCCGCTCTTGTACCCGCTCTGGGGGACCTGGCCCACAACCCAGGCATGTGTCCTGACTGGGAATTGAACTGGCAACCCCTTGGTGTACAGGCCTGCACTTAATCCACTGAGCCATAGCAGCCAGGGCACGGGCACAGGTGCTTTTTTTTTTTTTTTTTTTTTTTGTAGTGGCAAAGTAAACCTGGGAGGAAAGATACTATTTTTCCTCAGACCCTCGCCTCAGGAAAAAGTCGAAAACTTTCCAGAGTATCTGAAATATGATGAGGAATTCAAAATAAGATGTTTGATGAGGAATTCAAGCAGGAGATAGTCTTAAAAATCAGAGTGCAGTTTTCAAATTGAGTACAGTTTACTCATCTGTTCAACAGTTAAATAAAGGGAAAATTTTAATTCAATCACCGCTGAATTTAGGATTAAATCAACCTCCCCTGCTCCCCAAGTCAAACCTGCCTTAGGAGCTTGTGGGAAAGAGGATGTGTGTGCCTGTGGGACGTTGTCTTCCCCAATTTTACTCTTCGTACTGTCTAGACAGAGCACCCCTGTGCTGGCCTGAATGCATTTTTTTTAGAGTGGTTTTAGGTTTACAGAAAAAATGAGCAAAAATACAGTTCCCATAAGCCCCTCCCCATCCCAATTTCCTCTTATTATTAACCTCTAATATTAGTGTCATAATTTGTTGTAATCAATGAACCATTATTATTATTATTAACCAAAGTCCACAGTTTCTGTCAGGGCTCACTCTTGGTGTTGTACATTCTACAGGTTTTGACGTGCCCGAAAAACCCCCTGCGCTCCACCTATTCATCCTCCCCCGACCCCTGGGAACCGCTGATAACCACTGACCTTTTCGCTGTCTGCCTTTTCTTTCTAGAATGTCATATTGTTGGAATCATACAGTGTGGAACCTATTCAGACTGGCTTCTTTCACTCAGTCGTGTGCATTTAAGGTTCTTCCATGTCTTCTGATGGCTCAATAGCTCATTTCTTTTTAATACTGAATAATATTCCGTTGTTTATCCGTCCCACAGTTTATCCATTCACGTACTGCTCCTAACTTGGGAAATTATGAATAAAAGTGCTACAAACATCTGTGTGCAGATATAGATGTTTACTCAACTTATTTGGGTAAATACTGAGGAGTGCAATTGCTGGACTGTCTCATGTGAAGAATTTTTATGGTGACTTGGAAAGATTTTTATTTGGTCAGTGGATTCAATCAGAAAAATTTTTTTAAGTTGAGGTGTGGTGCACAGACAGCCAAGTACACTAATTGTAAGCATATGGTTTGGTGGATTTGAATACATATGTGCACACGAGATCCACATCTCCAGCACCCAGAGGTTCCTTGTGCAGCTTCCCCATCAGCGCCCTCACCGTCCTGAGAGAACACGCCCCTGACGTGCAGTGGAATCGGTTGGTTTTGCTAGTCAGGCAGCTCCCACACTGCCACTTTGGAAAGCAGATTTTTTTAGGGGAAAAGGGGCTGTTAGTAGAAGTTTTTTCATTTTTTGTTTGTTTTGAATGGAGCCAGATTTCATCACCAAATTGTTCCTGCTGGTCTGCAGCAGGGGTTAGCACGCTTTCTGGGTAAATATTTTCAGCGTGGCAGGCCAGCAAGTGAGTGAGCACGGCTCTGTTCCCATAAAACTTTATTCACAGAAACAGGAAGTGAGCCTGAAGTGGCCCTTGGGCCAGAGTTGGTGCATCCAGTATAGAGCCGGGCTTTTTCTTTGCAGAATTCATGTCTGGGCCTGACTCTAAATCTGGACC